>JAULCF010344434.1:0-27745 GCA_032361265.1 Devaleraea mollis | reverse complement strand
ATCTCGGGAATCGGTGCAGGTACTTATTCCGTAACTGTTACTGATGATAATGATTGTACCGCAACTTGTTCGATTACTTTAACCGAACCTGATGCGGTTACCGCTAGTTGTTCTTCTAGTCTTTCTAATAATAGATTAGCTTGTAATGGCGACACCAATGGAGACGCTTCCGTTTCTGCAGGTGGTGGAACACTAGGGTACACTTACCTTTGGAGTAATAATGCTACTACCGCTTCAATCTCTGGAATCGGTGCAGGTACTTATTCCGTAACTGTTACTGATGATAATGATTGTACGGAGACTTGTTCAATTACATTGACTGAACCAGATGCAGTTACCGCTAGTTGCTCTTCTAGTCTTTCTAATAATAGATTAGCTTGTAACGGCGATACTAATGGAGACGCTTCCGTTTCTGCAGGTGTTGAAACACCTGGGTATACCTACCTTTGGAGTAATAATGCTACTACCGCTTCAATTTCGGGAATCGGTGCTGGTACTTATTCCGTAACTGTTACTGATGATAATAATTGTACCGCGACTTGTTCAATCACATTGACGGAACCTGATGCGGTTACCGCAACTTGTTCTTCTAGTCTTTCTAATAATAGCTTAGCTTGTAACGGCGATACTAATGGAGACGCTTCCGTTTCTCCGGGTGGTGGAACACCTGGGTACACTTACCTCTGGAGTAATAATGCTACTACCGCTTCAATCTCTGGAATCGGTGCAGGTACTTATTCCGTAACCGTTACTGATGATAATAATTGTACTGCTTCCTGTTCGATCACTTTAACCGAACCTGATGCAGTTACTGTTAGTTGCGCTTCTAACCATTCTGGAAATGTCTTAGATAATTTTGGTGATACTGACGGTGAAGTCTCTGTAACTGCGGGCGGGGGAACACCAGGGTATAGTTACCTTTGGAGTAATAACGCTACTACCGCTTCAATTTCTGGAATCGGTGCAGGTACTTATTCCGTAACCGTTACTGATGATAATAATTGTACCGCGACTTGTTCGATTACTTTAACTCAACCTTCACCGATTACAGTAATTTGTGCTTCCAACCATAATGGGAATATACTTGATTGTAATGGAGATACAGATGGTTTAGTTACTGTAGCCCCAATTGGAGGTACGCTCCCTTATTCTTATCAGTGGAATGACACAAATAACTCTACTACTGCTACAGTGACAGGACTTGGTATCGGAACATATAGTGTAACCGTTACGGATGCCAATAATTCTGTCGGCACTTGTTCTATAACACTATCAGAACCTACAGCACTTACCGTAAGTTGTAGTACATTTCCTGCTAATGGTTCATTAGGTTGCGATTTAGCGGTGAACGGAGAGGTTACCGCTATTGCAGGAGGTGGTACCCCTGGGTATACTTACCAGTGGGATGACACAGACAATTCGACTACTCCAACGATCACAGGACTTGGTCCTGGAACTTATACTGTAACAATAACAGATGCTAATGATTGTACAATTAGCTGCACATCAACTTTAACATCTGACGATATCGATCCACCAACAGTTATTTGCGAAACAACACATACTATTGCTCTAACAAATGCAAACCCAACTCTAATTCCAGCAGAAGTTTTTGATGATGGAAGTTTCGATGATTGTGGTAACGTAACCTTTCAAGTAAGTCGAATGGAAGGATCTCAATGTACTTTTGTAGATGCGACTCCTTTTGGAGATTTTGCTCCCTTTTATTGTTGTGATATTGGAGAAACAATCATGGTTACCTTACAAGTAACAGATGAATCTGGAAATACCAACTCTTGTATGGTGGAAGTCACGATTCAAGATAAAATTGATCCCGTTATAATTTGTCCACTCGATAAGATTATAGATTGCCATCAAGATTATACGGATGTAAGTATAACTGGAGCTGCTACTGCAACTGATAATTGCGCTACGATTACTCCAACTTTTTTAGACAATGGAGCTTTGAATAATTGTGGCGTGGGTACAATATTCCGAACATGGACTGCAGATGATGGAAATGGAAATGTTGTGTCTTGTGTACAAACCATTACCGTTGAAAATCAGACTGCGTATTATATCAACCCTGACGATGACGATGACCCAAATGATGATGTAGAATGGCCTGATGACATTAACGAATCTGGTTGTTCATTACCTAGTACAACAGGAGTACCTGTTATCCTAAACGAAGATATCTGTTCACAAGTCAATTTCTTAAGCCCAGAAGACATTACCTTAAATATAGATAATGGAGCTGGCTGTCAGATCATTTTCAGAACATGGACTGTCTTTGATAATTGTCAACCCGCAAGCGCTGGTGACCAATGTAATACCGCATTGAATAATGCTGATATTGCAAGTTGGTGTTATGTACAGCGGATCAACATATTGAATACTACGGCCCCAGTTATTAATAACTGTACTACACCTGATGATTTTTGTTCTTTCGACCCAAATTGTTCAACAGGTACTGCTACTTTAACTATTACAGCAGAAGATGATTGTAATAGTTTGAATTATCATTATGAAATAGATTATGACTACCTAAACACCCCTGGAACAGATATACCTTGGACTTCTGATCCTGGTAATGATGGAACTCATACCGCAGTATTCCCATTAGGTACACACTTGATAAGATGGAAGGTTGAAGATTTCTGTGGAAACTTTACAATGTGTGAATATCCATTCACGATCAAAGATTGTAAAGCTCCAACGCCAAATCTGCTTAGCTCCATTAGTAGAAACTTAATGGCAGGAGCTTGTATGGTGGAAGTATTCCCTACTGAATTCGACAATCCTAATTCTCCGAGTTCTGATAATTGTGGTATTGATCAATGGTTAATCCGAAGTCCTACTTCAGGGTTACCCCTACCGTCAACTCCTCCAAATGATGCGACAACTTCATGGATCTTTTCAGGTGCATCTAGTGTCGGCGATCAATCCGTTGATATTTGGATTCTAGATATAAATGGAAACTGGTCAGTGACTACAGTTAACATTAATATCCAAGATAATAATACTCCTCCTTGTGCTAGTCCTCCAGGTTATGCAATCGTATCTGGGGCTATTGAAAATGAAGAAGGTGATGAAGTGGAATATGTCATGGTTGAAGTTTCCGGAGATATGGAAGAGGAAGAAGAAACTGGAAATAATGGAGCGTATTCTTTTGATCTTCCTCTTGAAAACAATTATACAGTAAGCCCTGATAGAAATGATAATCCGTTGAATGGTGTTTCTACTTACGACTTAGTAAAAATCAGCCAGCATATTTTGGGTGTAGAAGCCTTATCTTCTCCATATAAAATTATTGCATCGGATATCAATAACTCAGGTAGTGTGACTACACTAGACGTGGTCGAACTTAGAAGACTAATCTTATTTATTGATACTGAATTTTCAAATAATACTTCTTGGAAATTTGTAGATGCCGGTTTTGTTTTCCCTAACCCTGCTGATCCTTTTGAAACGAGTTTTCCTGAGGTTTATACTATCAATGATTTAGACGAAGATATGTTAACCGATTTTATTGGTATTAAAATCGGTGATATAAACTGTAGTGCTGCTGCTAACGATTTTACAGAAAGTACTGATGATAGAAATAGTGTCGATCCTCTATATTTTCATTTAGAAGACCAATATTTAAAAACTGGTCAAACGTACAAAGTTGATTTCAATGTAAAAGAAATTCAAAATTTACAAGGGTATCAATTCACTCTTAATTTTGATGATCAAGCTTTAGCATTTGAAAATATTATCTCTGGAGATTTCGCTAATATTAATGAAACTAACTTTGGTCTAAACTTTATTGACCAAGGTGTCATAACTAGTAGCTGGAATACTTCAGGAATGATAAACACTGAACAAGCGACTAGTTTTAGCATCCTCTTTACCGCATTAAAAGATGCACAATTAAGTGAGCTAATTAATATCAACTCTAGATATACAAAAGCTCAGGCTTATTTCAATAATGAATTTTCAGATGTATTCCTTACTTTCGAATCGGAAGATGACGTTTCAATAAATCGCTTTCAATTATTCCAAAACCGTCCAAATCCTTTTAAAGAAGAAACGGTTATCAGTTTTAATTTACCAGAAAGCAATATTGGAACTCTGACGATCTACGATTTATCAGGAAGAGTAATACAGGTGATTCAAAAAGATTTCAACAAAGATTATAACGAAGTCAATATCAGTCGTGTAGAGCTAACAGGTCATGGCGTATTTTATTACCAATTAGAAATCCCAGATCATATAGAAACAAGAAAAATGGTATTATTAAAATAGTCAACCATTTCAAAAGATAAACATTAAAAAGACCTGCTCCGATCACTTGGAAGCAGGTCTTTTCTTTTCCAATTACTAATTAATTACAAATTGCTTGGTTACCATCCCTTGATGTGTTTTTATTTTTAAAATATAAAACCCAACAGGTGTATGTGGTAAATGAATATCAACTGAGTTTGACTGTTCGTTATTCAATTGCTGATAAATTAATTGGCCATTTACATTAAATATTTCAATAGCAGTTATTTCTACATCATCAGTAATCAACGTAAAAACTCCTTGATTAGGATTTGGAGTAATAGAAATATTCCCATCACCAATAAAATCATCCACACTGGTACTGTTTACGAAAACAACTTCGACTGTAATTTCCGAAAGACATCCAGAAGCATCGGCAACCGTCACGGTATAAACTCCAGCATCTAAACCGTCAAGGTCTTCTGTCTCCGCTCCAGTGTTCCAAGAAAAAGTATAAGGAGGTAATCCTCCTTCAACATTTAGATCAATTGATCCTGCTCCATTCTCTCCTACTTGAGCTTCTGTATCAACAAAAAGATTTAAACATTCTGCAATACTCCATAACTCTACTCCACGAATTCCGTCATCCGCAGCGAAATATAATTTACCATTAAAATTAGTCATTGAAGTAGGGTCAGAGCCAACAACACCAGCGTAAATATCAGCAACAATAGAAAGAGCCGTATCATTATATTCCCAAAGCTCTCTACCATAATCTTCGGTATAGGTTCCAAAATAAATTTTATCATTAAAGACAACAAGGTCTCTAGGATTACTTGCGCTAGGAGCTAGATCTTCAACCAAAACTAATTCATCGGATACCGCATCATAATAGACCAATTCTGCATTAACCGCAGGTGTATACCGTCCACTAAAAAATAATTTATCATTGTAAACCGTCAAGTGTCGAGGGTCTAAATTTCCATTAATATCTGTTCTTTGAGTTACTGTTCCATCAATAGGATTATAGCTATAAAGATCATATCCAAAGTCTGCTTGAAAAGCTCGAAAGTATAACTCGTTATTATAAATTTCAAAATCCTGTGGAGAACTGCCATCTTCTCCTTCATTAATATCTAAAACCAAACCCACCTCTTGAGTACTACTATTGTACTTCCAAAGTTCTACGCCTACGTTACCATCATTCCCTTGAAAAAATAATTCATTTTCAAAAACAAATAAATCTTCAACGTTTCCATTTCCATTTGGATTTAGATCTACGACTAAGGATGCGACATCTGTTGAAGGATCATAAACCATCAATTCGTTTCCATTAGTCTGGTCATTAGCTCGGAAATAAAGTAAACCATTATAAACCGTAATGTCTGTGATATGACCAGTGCTACTAGGTGTAATAAAAGAAGTTGGTGATATAGTATTCGTCGCATCATCATAAACCTGTAAGCCATACCCTTCTATCGGATCTACTCCAGAAAAATATAGTTTTCCATCTAAAACCGTAAAGCCATTAGGTGAATAATTACCCGGAACATCGGAAAGAATATCCACATTTCCAGTACTCGGATTGTACACCCAAATCTCATTACCACTGTTCACTTCGGTCGCACCAAAATATAGCTTACCATTGTATTCTGTAAAATCATATGGATCAGAACCAATTGTTTTTGTATTGATATCACTGGCGAGTTCTATGTTCGAATCTCCTGGAGTAAATTTGAATAACTCTCTACCAAAATTAATTTCATTTCCAGATAAATAGATGACATCATCAGCTAGAATTTCTATTCCAAGTCCGTTATTAAACCCATTGAAGTTAAGTGTAGCTTCTTGTACGATGGTTTGCGAATCGTAGGAAAACAAGTATCGATCGGTTTGATTCGTAACTGCAGTAAAGTATAATTTATTATCAACAACGACCATCATCCCTGGAAAGCTACCATCATTACCATTGGTATTTATATCCTCTACTAAATCTACGGTATTAGTCGTTGGATCATAAACTCGAAGCTCTCGACCAATACCTGATGTTCTTGCTGCAAAATATAATTTTCCATCAAAATTTGTAAATCCGCTTGGACTACTACTACCTAGTCCAACATAAATCTCAGGAAAATCTAACAAAGTATTGCTCGCTATATCGTAGATCCAAAGTTCTTCTCCTTGCCCTTGTTTAAATCCTTGAAAGAAAAATTTATTATCAAAAAAGTGTAGAAAATTAAATGCAGGATAGTCTCCATTTGGACTATTGAATACTACGTTTTCCACCATAGCAGTATTAGGATCATACCGCCAAAGCCGACTATCATTAGCACTACTAGTAGCAGTAAACCAAAGTTGACCATTTACTTCTGTGAAGAAGTTTGGGTAGCTATCTCCTGTAGGGTTTAGATCTCCAAGAATAGTAACCTCGTTTGTGACTGGATTATACTTAGCGATCTCTGTACCAATACCTGAAAACTCTGCAGAAAAGAAAAGCTCATTGTTAAAAACTACAAAATTATACGCATTTCTTACATCATCATTATTTACATCAACAAGACGCTGTGTACTGTTATCCGCGGGATCGTGTACGTACAGATAAGCATTACTTCCGGAACCATCGCGTGCATCAAAATAAATTTTACCATTGAAAGCGATCGTCTGATTAATATTACTTCCTATTTCATTCGTCTGGATATTGGCAACAAGTTCAGAAGTCTCTTCATTTAGATTATACTTATAAAGTTCTGCTCCATGCACACCGTCATCAGCACTAAAATACAAAGCATCATCTAACTGAGTAAAAGCAATCGGATCTGACGAAGCTGGTTCTTGGTTGATATCTCTTTCAAGAACAACTTGAGCAGATAATGAGATAGAAAAAAAGGTAAAAAAAAAGGTAAAGTATTTCATTTGGTATTTTTTAAGCTTGCTGAAGAAGAATTAAGAAACGTTTCCCCTTTGCAAAAATAAATTTTACTATTGAAAAATACTTCACCTTTTAGGGTGATATTTATCCCGAAATTAATTGATATAACAATTAAATAGTTTGCATTTATCCAACTGTCAAAACTCATTTAAATTATATCCCCTTTCCGTAAACTAAGTTGTTTGACGGAATTAAGTATCTATATTTCCTCTCAGGATTTCCCAAAATTTTCACGCTTATTCCCTAATGGTCAATCGCTTAGATAATTTCAGGAAATCGAAAATATCTCTATTAAATTTTGTTCCGTCTCTTACTTACTCCGCAGCTTTTAACTCAATGATTAAATCATCTTGCTGTACCAAGGTGCGTTCTGAAAGATAAACCTTCTGGACGACCCCAGCAATAGGAGCCGTAATCGTTGACTCCATTTTCATCGCTTCGATAATAAATAATGGCGTACTAAGATCAACCAAATCTCCTTCTTTTACGAATATTTTGGAAAGGTTCCCTTGCAAAGGAGCACCAACTTCTGATGGTCTCGATGCTTTTAAATGGGTCGCTACTTCTGACTCGATTGATTCATCTTTGATTTCAATTGATCGGGTTTGACCATTTAGACTAAATAGGACCAAGCGCATTCCAAGTTCGTTTGGCTCCGTCATATTTAAGTATTTTATTAAAATGGTTTTCCCAGGATCAAGCTCAATCAAAATTTCTTCATTAGGTTTTAAACCATAGAAAAATGGAAGCGTTGGTAAGTTTTTAACTGCTCCATATTCCTGAAAATGTTCGAAATAATCTTTATAAACTTTTGGATATAATTTATAAGAAATAAAGTCCAACATATTTACCGTATGTCCAAATTCCTTTTTAAAACTTTCAAACTCTTTATCAAACTCAATCGGATCTAAATGTGCATTAGGCTTATTGGTATATGGTTTTTCTTTATCTAAAATAATTTGCTGAATCTCTTTTGGAAAACCACCTTCGATCTGTCCAAGATCACCACGCATCAAAGCTTTGACACTATCAGGAAAAGCTAAGTTATTTCCTTTCTTTAAAATATCTTCTTTTGTCAAATTATTGGCCGTCATAAACATTGCCATATCTCCAACTACTTTAGAAGACGGTGTGACTTTTACAATGCCTCCAAATAAATCATTAACTACTCGATAGTTTTCTTTAATCTTTTCAAACTGATCCTCCAAACCAAGACCACGAGCTTGAGGACGAAGATTGGAATATTGCCCACCAGGTATTTCATGCTCATAAACTTCTGCACTTCCTGCACGCAATTCAGATTCGAAAGGATAATAATAACGTCTTACTCCTTCCCAATAATCAGAAAACCGATTTAAGGATTTTAGATCAATTGAGTTAGCTCGTTCTTGACCTTCCAACATCGCGACCATTGAATTGAAATTTGGCTGAGACGTCAATCCTGACATTGAACTTATTGCAACATCTACCACATCTACTCCACTTTCAATTGCTTTTAAATAAGTTGTTGATTGGATAGAAGAGGTATCATGAGTATGAAGATGTAAAGGAATATCTATTACTTTTTTTAGCTCCTGAACTAGATGTTCTGCTGCATATGGTTTTAGTAAACCAGCCATATCTTTAATTCCCAAGATATGAGCTCCTTCGTCTTCTAGCCTCCTTGCTAAATCAAGATAGTATTGTAAATTAAATTTGGTTTCATTAGGATCCATTACATCTCCTGTATAACAAATACAAGCTTCTGCGATTGCATTGGTTCGTTCTCTTACCGCATGAATACTAGTCTTCATTGCTTCTACCCAGTTTAAAGAATCAAAGATTCTAAAAACATCCATTCCTGTCTCTCCTGCTTTTTCAATAAAAGCTTCAACAAGATTATCGGGGTATGCCGTATAGCCAACGGCATTAGAACCTCTTAGTAACATTTGTAGCAAAACATTAGGAACTGCTTTACGAAGTGCAGCTAATCTATGCCAAGGATCTTCTTTCAAAAACCGAAGGGATACGTCAAAGGTTGCTCCTCCCCAAACTTCCATTGAGAACAAATCTGATCCATGATGGCGAGCGTAACTTTCTGCAACATTAAGCATGTCGAAAGTTCGCATTCGTGTCGCTAATAAAGATTGATGTCCATCTCTAAAAGTAGTATCGGTAAAATGAATTTTCTTTTCTTTTTTCAACCAATCACAGAATGCTTCCGGTCCTAATTCTTCTAACAAGTCTTTTGTTCCTTTTGGAAAAGATTTGGAGTTATCAAAACCAGGAACAGCAGCTTTTATAAACTGTTGTCGTTTATCAATGTACTTAACATCAGGATTTCCGTTAACAATAACTTTTGCAAGATACCGGAGCATCTTCGTTCCTCTATCTTTCCAATCCCGAGGTTGAAGTAAATCTTGATTAGCACCAATAAAATTTACAGTAGCTTTTCCTTCTTGAAAAGTTTCGTTTTGTAAAAGATTAAGTAAGAACCCAATATTCGTTTTTACTCCACGGATTCTAAATTCACGAAGTGCTCGATGTAATCGTTCAGAAGATTCTGAAAGGGTTCTCCCCCATGCAGTAACTTTTACTAAGAGGCTATCAAAAAACGGAGATATTTTCGCTCCAGGATATGCACTACCTGCATCAAGACGAATCCCAAAACCTGCGGCGGATCGGTATGCAATGAGTGTTCCGTAGTCTGGCTTGAAGTCCTCGCCTGGATCTTCAGTGGTTACCCTACATTGAATCGCAAACCCTTTACAGATGATGTCTGATTGTTTTTCGATCATAATCTTAGGGTGAGAAAGAGGATACCCCATCGCAATAAGAATTTGAGATCGGACAATATCTACACCTGTTACTTCTTCTGTAATAGTATGCTCTACTTGGATTCTTGGATTGACTTCTATAAAATATATTTGCTCATTTTGATCTACCAAAAACTCAACAGTTCCCGCATGTGTATAATTTACATGTCGAGTGATTTTTAAAGCATAATCGTGAAGGGCTTCCCGAGTAGATTCTTTTAAATTCATAGCAGGCGCTACTTCTACTACCTTTTGGAATCGTCTCTGAACAGAGCAGTCTCTTTCAAAAAGATGGACTAGGTTGCCATGTTTATCTCCAAGGATTTGCACCTCGATATGCTTTGGGTTTTCGATATATTTTTCTAAAAAAACAGTATCATTTCCAAATGCTGTTTTCGCTTCTCCTTTTGCTTCATTGTATTCGTGAATCAAATCATCTTCAGATCGTACTACTCTCATACCTCGACCTCCTCCTCCGGCAACTGCTTTGACCATTATTGGAAAACCAATTCTTCGAGCTTCTTCAATAGCAATTGAATCTGTCGATAAGTCTTTTTGGCTGTCTTCTATCAATGGTACATTGACTGCTCTGGCAATATTTTTAGCAGCAACTTTATCTCCCAATTTATCCATTACTTCTGGAGCAGGACCTACAAAAATTATCCCCTCTTCTCTACATCTTCTTGCAAAGTGAACATTCTCAGAAAGAAAACCATATCCTGGGTGGATCGCATCAACAGCATGTTCTTTCGCTGTTTTTAGTATCGTTTCAATATCGAGATATGGCTTTAACGGATCATCTTTATCTCCAATCTGATACGCTTCGTCTGCCTTATACCGGTGTAAGGAATAACGATCTTCAAAGGTAAACATCGCTACTGTCTGTATTTTTAACTCAGATGCTGCTCGTAGTATTCGAATTGCAATTTCTCCTCGATTAGCAACAAGTAATTTCTTGATTGGTGTAATTGGATGACTCATAAACATGGTTTATATGGTAGAAACCTTTTAAGGTTTTTAAAGACTGAAAAAATTAGACTATTGATTTGATTTGGATAGAAGAGAGATACAAAGATATTAAATTTCTTAATGCAATACTATTAGCTACGATTTACAATAACACATTTTCACAAATATCTTGAAATTTTGTTTTTAATGATAAAACCTTCATTCAACCACAACTACTTTTCGTTCATCAAAACCTCCTTTTTGTACATTATCTATATTTACTTCGATAGGTTTTCCAGATATTAGATTAACTCAATTTAAAGATACAGGGAGATATAAAGGACTGATGGAGCTTTATTTTAAACATAAGGACGAATCGGTTTAAGCATACTCTAATTTTATTTCTATAAAATACGATGCTGTTTGAATATATTTTTGACCTGCTTTATTGAGCAATTAAGCAATACTCAAAATTATTATCCAAACAAGTATAACAAATACTTCTCCCTTATTTTGAATAGAGGCACCCATTGATTTTTAAATTGATGGGTGCATATTTAGAAAAAGAGTATTGAGAAAATTTTTTAGCTGTAAAAAACTTAAACACACCATGAAGCATTACTTCCAAAACCTTTTACAAGATTAGACAAAGCAACTAAATAACCCCAAAAAATCAGTAAAGCTTCCGACCCTTTAAATTTGAAAATTAACGTTTCCTCAGACTTAACTAATTTTCAATCTATCTCTCTGCACTTTATCAAAATGAAGTGTAAATATCTAAGGTCGTAGCAATGTAAAAGTTGCTACGATTTTTATTTTTCTAATATTGTACGGAAGTTATTTAAAGAATTGGTAGGGCCTCTATCAACAGCAAGGTTAACAGCCCAATCAGGAATATTTCCACCAGGATTGGTTTTCAAATAGTAGGTAAGATCTATGTAGTCATCTCCTCTTTTATAAAACTCCCATCGATTGAAATGATTATCAATACGGACAACATCGTCAGAAGCTTCAGTATACCCTGTAAGAGCAGTTGTCGTAATAATTAATTTTTTATCAGCAATGTTCTCTTTTACTACAGACTTCATATAAGCGTCGCGATCACTAAGTGGCCAAGGAAAATCAAACTTATAATAAGCGATATTTTCTACTTCATTCACCTCATTGATCATTTTGGATTCAGAGCATTTATACATCCATTCTTTATACAAATGTGCTTTATCCAATAAATCTAAAATTTTCGGAATCGAAGTTTTCTTAAAGGTCATAACGATCTTTAACTCCTTAAGATTAGAATCTGTTAAATCTCTGGTAAAAACCTTGATCCCGTGTTTTTCTTTTTTCAGCTTCCATGTTGAGTCATTATACTCATCAGATACAGTATCATGATTAGAAAAGAAAAAGAGACATGGAATTAAGAAAAATGAAAAAATTAGCTTCATTAGTGTTTTATATTAATTACAGTGCAAAATACGTTGAAAAACAAGATAAAAGTAGAATTTGTTTGAACAAAAAAGTTAATTTTTTCTTATATCTTATATATTCTTTAAAACTACAGTAATCGTGCTATTTTTTTGTTAGCTCGATTGATTCCCCTTCAAGTCTACTTGATAATCCCACAATTTCTGTCTAACTTAAAAGAAAGTTATCGATATGAAAAAATCACCAATTACCTCCCCATTCATACCTTACGACGAAAATTCTATTGAAAACGTAACAACTGACATCACTTTTCTTTTTAATGATGACGTCATTTCTAACAATTCCCCCTATAATCAACAGAAAGAAACTTCAAACCCTAATCATTTGCTCGATCATATTAAGGTGTGTTATGAAATTGGAAATAGCGCTGAAATTGAAGATTCCAGTAATAATATCTTAGAAGATGATATCTTAATGTAACCTCTCGTTCGCTATTGCAGAAGTAAAGCTTTTGGGATATTAAGAACAGAAGACCTTCTACAAGAGGCCATTTTAGTAGCTTCAAAGAACTTCAAAAGTATTTCGGATAAAAACAAAGGCCTCAGGGGGTATTCTGAGGCCTAACTTATAAGGAAGAAAATATTAAAAACATAAAAAATGCGCAGGGTCGGTAAAATCGATACCCTGGCATAAGAGAAGCTATAATGCACGGTTTCGTCAATGGTAAAACACTTCTTTCAAAAGCATCCCACCTCACATGCATCCTTTTTGATTATGAGCTCTTTTATTGTGTTTAAATTATCTGGGTAAGTCAGCTTGAAAAGAAGATTTGGGATATAGGTATTCATTCGTGCTGAAAATCAATAGGGAATCTGAAAGCCAAATGAACTTTTTCTTAATTTTAATTAGTGTTAAGTCTGCATCATACTTTCATTAAAATCCAAACTAAAAATTGGTTTTTTGGAAATCATACAGGATGTATTCCTTTAGGATATTTTTTAATGTTTTAATACATATTTTAACAACAAGCTTTGTCTAGTATAACAAGTGTTTGATTTTCAAATACCATGAAACCTATATACCCATCTCTGTTACTACAAATATGCGCCTAAAAAGAATAAAACATGATGCTATATTTGGACAAAGGTTTACTTATTTTTGCCATTGCGCCTTTTTTACATTGATTTTCTTATAAAATCAATACTTTCAACCTCAAACTATTGCAAATGTCATATATTATTTTACCTTTATATAAAAGCAAGTAAGTGATGTTTCTTAAGCCCCATTACAAGTCCATTACCACATGAAATACCTCTATCTATTCTTTGGACTATTCTTTTTCTTCTCTCCCTTGATTACTATTGGACAAAGCAGTCCATTGATTGATTCTCTTGTTCTTCAACTTAGTATAGAAAAAACAGATACTGGAAAAATCCACCTAACGAATAGTATAGCTAACCGCTATAGAAATATCAACCTACAATTAGCTGGACAATATGCCTCGCAATCTCTCGCTTTAGCTAAAAAAATCAATTATACGAAAGGTCAATTTAAAGCGCTTTATAGCCTTGGAGTAATACAACGTATGCAAGGCAATATGGATAAAGCTATCAGTTGTGGGAAAAGTGGGTTTTCCCTTGCACAAGATGATAAAGATTGGAGATGGGCTGGATCTCATTGTAGCGCACTAGGAAACACCTATAGTAGCATGGGTGTTTTTGATTCGGCTATGGTCTACTATATTCAAAGTATCGGATATTACGATAAGAGTATATTCCCCGAAAAGAAAGCCAATAGTTATAATAATATCGGCAATATGCTCTACAAGCAGAAAAAGGATAAACTAGCTTTAGAATATTTAAATAAGGCTCTGAAATTATACGAGGAAAGTGGAAATATGAAAAGCGCAGCTATGACCCTGATGAATCTCGGTCGTAGAGAAAAAAATGACAGCTTAGCTATGGACTATTTTTTACGGTCCTTGGAAATACATTCTCAAAATAATGATATTCAAGGTGTGGCAAGTGTAAACATGAATATCGGGTCTCTTCTTATTTCTAATGAAAACTATGAAGGTGCACTCCCCTATTATCAGGAAGGTTTAGATCTAACTACTTTAGTTGGTCACAAACCAAAAATGGCTACCGCAAATAGCTCTCTTGGATTAATTTATTTCAGATTAAACGATCAAGAAAAAGCGATACAACATTACGAATCGGCAATAACTCTTTCGAAAAAGTCAAAGTTTCGAGAAGAAGAGAAACAAACGTATAATAATCTTTCCGTTTTGTATCAGGATCAAGGCAACTCTAAGAAAGCTTATGAGTATCTAAAAATATCAAGAGATATTGGTGATTCTTTGGTTAACGAACAAAGCCTCGCAATCACCTCCGAACTGGAAGCTAAATTTGATGCTAAACAAAAGGAAGCTACTTTAGCTAATCAAAGTCTGACAATCGAACGGCAAAAAAATTCTAAAAAAACAATATTACTGACTAGTATCCTTATGCTACTCGGTATTACTGCCATTTTTCAATATTATTATTACTATCAAAAAAGAAAAAAACGAGAGGCTTTGCTTGCTTTTGGAAAACAAAAAGCGGAAGCGGAAAAACTAAAAGAGATAGACGAATTAAAAACAAAATTCTTTGCAAATATCTCTCATGAATTGAAGACTCCTTTATCTATGGTCATCACTCCTCTCGAAGAGGCGCTACTTAAAAGCTCTGACGACAACCTTCTACTTGCTCATAATAATAGTAAAAAACTTTTTAGTCTCATCAAAGAAATCCTTGACCTTTCAAAACTAGAAGCAGGTCAATTAACATTAACAGAAACACCGACTTTACTAAACCAACTGACTAGCAGAATACTTGATGCTTTTAAACCTTTAGCAAAAAGAAGGAAAATTACTTTCAAGCAAAATTTCGATTTCCCGCATTACACAAAGGTTTTATTAGATGTTGAAAAATTTGAAAAAATCCTGAGTAATTTACTTTCCAATGCTATCAAATTTTCTAATGATGGCGACTCTATCCTACTGAACATCAATCGAAAGAAAGGAAATAACGAAACTCTGGTTCTGAAAGTTACTGATTCAGGACTTGGCATCCCTGCGAAAGATCTTGATCAGATTTTTAATCGTTTTTACCAAAATGAAAATGGCAAAAATGCCGGAGGTACTGGAATTGGACTTGCCCTTTCTAAAGAACTAGCTCTGCTTTTTGGTGGTAATTTACGAGCCGAGAGTGAGTTGAACAAAGGCAGTGTTTTCACTTTAGAAATTCCTTTAAAAGAAATCGACTACAATACAGAGATAACTGAGGTTTTTGTAGCTGATGAAAATTTTAATATTTCAAAAACAAAGATCGAAAATCAGGATATCCTTTACAATCCAATCCTTTTAGACCATAAAAAACCTAGTATCTTAATCGTTGAGGACAATTACGAAATGTCTGATTTTTTAATAAAAATACTATCTCCTCATTATCAAGTCCAAACAGCTATGAATGGTAAAGAAGCCATTCAAAAACTTGAAAGGAACGATTTTGATTTAATCACTTCTGATGTCATGATGCCAGAGATGGATGGTTTTGAATTAAAAGCAATCATCAGCAAAAAAGATAAACTCCGACAGATGCCTTTTATCATGTTGACAGCTAGCACGCTAAAAGAGGACAAACTAAAAGGATTAAATCTTGGTATTGACGATTATATAACGAAGCCTTTTAACTCTCAAGAACTTCTCGCTAGAATTAATAACTTATTGAAAAACAAACAGGAAAGAGAACTCTTTCAAAAAGAAGAAAAAGAAACGGACCAACCCGAAACAGTCGATAGCTTATTACTAAAAAAAGCGGAACAGGTTGTCTTAGATAATATTCATGATCCTAAATTCAAAGTGAATGATTTAGCAAAAGAACTTGGTTATAGTCAACGTCAATTGACTCGTATTTTCAAAAGATTAACAGGCCTCTCTCCTGTTAGTTTCATCTTAGAAATCCGTTTACAAAAAGCTTATCAACTATTTCAGAATAGACAGTTTTCTACAGTTTCCGAAATTCGATATGAGATTGGAATTGAAAGTGCTGCTTATTTTACTACAAAATTTAAAGAACGATTTGGTAAAAGCCCAAAAGAATATCTCGTTTCTTGATATAGACATACATAAAAAAAGTTAGCAAGCTATCAATGATTGACAACTTGCTAACTTAATTACTTATTTACTTTTCCTTCTAAGTACTTATTACCCAGCGTGATAAATTCGACTAATCAAATTATTGATCACATAAGATTTAGACCTTGAATAAAAGGTATCCATCTCTTTGAGGTATGTATGGTAGAAATAATTTAAAATCAATCCTGTTAACAAAGCAACTAATGTCGTATCAAAAGCCACGTTCAAGCTCTCTGTAATCTGAGGCATTCCTTCTGCAGTTTTTGCTAAGTGAGCCATCCCAATAGAAGATGACAAACCTAATAAGGTTCCAATAAAACCTAGCGAAATAATCGCTCCTAACAAATAACGAATCACCTCTAGGTCACCTTCCATTTCTTCTTTGCTATTATTGACTTGTGTATTAAAAACCTGTAAAGTCTCTCCTACATTCTGCTCGTTTCTATATTGAGTACAAGCCTTTTTGATGAAATCTCCGACCATTGAAAACTGTCCTCCTTTTTCAAGACGCATCGTATTCAATTTAATCTGAGCAACTTCTTCCGCATTCAGTACTAACTGATCCTGCTCTGGTAACAATCCATATTTGAAAGCATTGTATTCCTGTTTGATGTGTTTTCTTTTTGAAGACAATTGAAAATAACTATAGATAAATACGGCATAAATACTAGCTTGTATAAATCCTTGGGAGTTACCTCCAAGCAATTCTAAGAATCGCTGTAAGCCAGACCCTTCTGTACAGAGTCCTGCCATGAAGATTAACATTAACCAAAGTCCAATCGCTACTGCGATACTAAAGATGATTTGCAAACGCTTTGTATGTAACATAATAAATAATTTTAATGGTTGAGTAATTGATTTGACAGATACCCTCCTGCCTAAGGTTTTTTCATCCGATACGTTCCATCCTCTTGGAGGATAATGGTTGCGATCAAGATTCGGCCTTTGCCAAGTTCGATTGTTCTTTCAAAAGATTCTCCACGCTCTTTTAGCGTCTCAGGATCTTTAGTGTAAATCAATCCACTGATATCAACTGAAGTTCGATTTTCATTACTACTTTTCAATTGTGCATATATCTGGTATTCTCCAGGAATAATTTCATCAAACTGACGAATGGCTTCCTGATTCGTTCTTAAGTCATTTCCGAAAATTCGGTTACGAGATTTTCCACTATCCCAGTTTCCTACTTTCTTATCTTTCTTACGACCACCATAGACACAACTTCCATCTTTACAAACGAATAGGTCAATGTTGTCTCCTTTATCTTTCCAGTTTACTTCTATCGAAAGATTTGCTGGAACCGAAGGACCACTACCTGTGTAGCTTGGCTTGGCTGTTGGCTTTGGTTTCGGAGTCGGCTTTGGTATAGGCTTGACTTCCGGCTTAACTTCTGGTTTGGGTTTTGGTGTCGGCTTGGGTGTCGGTGTCGGCTTTGGTCGATTTCTATTCGCCTTTGCAATAGCAGCTTCTTTTGCTCTGGCTTCAGCTTTAGCTTTTTCTTCAGCTCTCGCTTTCGCTCTTTCAGCTGCTCGCTTTTTAGCCTCTGCTCTTACGAGTTCTTCTGCTTGAGGATCTTCCTCATAAGCCATCAATACCACTTGCATCGTATCTCCTGACATCTTACCAATTAAACTATCTGGTAATTCGCCATGTATCTTCATCAAAGTAGTATCAAAATATATCATCGCTTGTCGATCCTTTGCGGCAGATGCACCTCCTTTCGGTGTTATGATAAAAAGGAAGATCACTGCTCCAAGGGCACTAGTCAGTAAATCCAATAAGGACAAACTGAAAAGTTGTTGTGTTCTTCTTGACATTGTTTTATTTTTTTAATGGTTGAAAATTAGCACTTACTTTCTCTTACCCTACTTTTCTATTCAGATGTGCTAGTTTTGAAATAGGTTTCGCAGAGACTAAAGTCAAAGGAAATTTACATTGAGAACATTTGATTTGTTCTGCTGATTCTTTGCTTCCACAATTTGAACAATGTAATTTTTCATTTTCGATAATTGGTAAAGTCTCTGTCGCTACGGCATGGAGTGTAAAATTTCCTTCCATCTTACAAGTACTACATCTCGAATGATGGACTTCATTTACCGTGTTGCAATTATTACAGGTTTTCATACTAAAATTTTATGGTGTTCTAAATTGGTGAACTGCGATTTCGAGAAGTAATCTAGAAACTAGGTTGTTAAGTTGTCAAGAATTACTCCTTGACAACTCAACCTCTTAGCTTTTTGATTTCTTGGCTTAATACTTATCTTCAAAATTGAAGTGGTACTCATAACCTATACTGAAGACCGTCGAACGGTGTACTTGATTTCCTTTGTATGCATCGAAGAAGTCATTTGCTTTTTTGTATCGCTCCGAGAACATATCTCCTGTTCCAAAATCCCAGGTTACATTAAAATTAATTTTACTCTTTTCATTTAACTCTACGAATAGACCAGGACTAATTTGAAAACCTATCTGAGTAGATTTGTAATCATCATTAACGCCTTCTCCATAAGCAACTTTATAATTTTGAAAGTCTACTTCATCCGAACCGAAGTACTCCGTCGTCTCATCAATATTTCCTGCTAAACCAAAATTGAAAGAAGGACCTATTGCTAAAGACCAACCAACTTTATCAGCAAGTTTTTCACGGTAGCCTAATAAAACTGGTACACTTAAAAAATGTAATCTCTCTTTTCCTGTGAAATATGCAGTAGCTCCATTTTCATCAAAATTATTAGTTTGATACTCTGCTCCTTTTTGTATGTAATGCATCCCTGAACTAAGTGTCCAGTTTCCTAGTTTCAATCCCATATCAAACCCACCAGTTAATCCCATGACGGTATTAGAAGTTGGGTATAATTCTTTCAAGTCTTCTGTAAATTTAAATTGGGAATTATTTCCTCCGGCACGTGCACCGATGTAAAAAGAATTCGATTGTGCATTCAATTGAAGAACGCTAAAAGTACATATCAGTGATAAGATTGCAATTAATGATTTCATAACTTACGGGTTTAAAGGTTGAACAATTTTTATTTTAAATGACAGCAACACAAAAGACAGTTTTTAAAATTATGTGATTCGCTATCTTTATTTTCATGCTTGATGCTCACTTTGATTGTTTACCCCTACTAAAGTTTAATGCGGTAAATAATAAAGAAATGTTAAGGCATGGAACAAAAATCGATTTCAACAAACACCTTGTAAGCCACTAAAAACCAAATACTTACAAATAAAAAACCTTTATTATTCCTGTTAAAAGGTGTTAGAGATATCTTTTCGAGATGTTAAAAAGGCAGGTGTTTTTTATAATATGCTCATTAATCTTTTTACTTTTTGATGTAACCTAGATCGAAAAAATTAGAGGATATTCTATTTCTATTGAAACTTAAAAACGTAAGGACCTAATATCTTCCATACCAAATGGATTCATATAAACCCAAAATCGCTAAGACATGGATACACAATCGGCATATAATGAATGGTCAAAACAATATGATTCGAATGAAAACAAAACTAGAGATTTAGAAAAGCAAGCATTAGTCTCTACATTAAATGATTTACAATTTGAGAATTGCTTAGAACTTGGTTGCGGTACAGGTAAAAACACCTCCTATTTATTAAGTAAATCAAAAAAGGTAACCGGAGTAGATTTCTCCCAAAAAATGCTAGCCATTGCTAAAGAAAAAATCAACTCTAAATTTGTACAATTCAAACAAGCCGATATCAATAAGGAATGGGATTTCAAAAAGGACTCTTTCGACTTGGTTACTTTTAGTCTTGTTCTAGAACATATTAAAAACCTAGATCACATTTTTCATCAGGTTTCAAAAGTTTTAAACCAGAATGGACGGGTATACATTGGAGAGCTTCATCCAATGAAACAATACACAGGAAGTAAAGCAAGGTTTGAAACAGAAAAGGGAACTCAGATTTTGGAATGTTTTGTTC
The DNA here is from genome assembly GCA_032361265.1 of Devaleraea mollis. NCBI lineage: Eukaryota > Rhodophyta > Florideophyceae > Palmariales > Palmariaceae > Devaleraea > Devaleraea mollis. The sequence goes on along the minus strand of JAULCF010344434.1, from coordinate 7,281 downwards.
ATCATATCTCAGACTTTATTCACATTGCTAATAAACATAACCTTCATCTCGAAGTACTTCAAGAACATTTTGATGATGACAATAGAAATAAGATTCCGAGGATTTTGACTTTGGTTTTTTATAAGTAATAAAATAAGATCAAATGAGTCTTTAAAAAACTATTCATAATGTCACACTAATATTAAGTTTTATACCGTTCTCCAAAAAACAGGCTTAAATTTTGTGCATCTAGCATATTATAGCTTATTTTTATATTGACTCCACAAGTTTAATAGTACCTAAAATCTAATTGTATGTTTGCACCCTACACAGGTCCATGGACCTTCGATGAAGCTGCTCACCTTTTGAGAAGGACTGTATTTGGTCCAACAAAAGAACGAATTCTCCAAGCTGTTAACGAAGGTCTTGATGGTACCATAGCTACATTAATGTCCGAGCCTCCTACTCCGGAGCCACCCGTTTATTACGACTTTTATGATGACCCTACTGCAACGGTTGGAGAAACCTGGACCGATAAAGAGCTAGAAGGAAGTATCACAGGGATTTATTTCGCTAGAGAAAAAACTCTCTGGGCTTGGTGGTTTATGCAAATGAACAGAGACCAACAAACTATCAAAGAAAAGATGACTTTGTTTTGGCATAATCACTTTGTAGTCTCTGAAGCTGGACACGCTAACTCTAACTGGTCCTATTTATCCTTGCTTAGAGATTTTGCACTCGGAGATTTTCGGGAGCTAACCAAACGAGTCACCATTGAAAAGTCGATGCTAATTTATTTGAATGGAACTTCAAATTTTGCAGATGAGCCAAACGAAAACTATGCTCGGGAGTTATTAGAGTTGTTTACGATCGGTAAAGGGCCTTTGGTCGCAGAGGGGGATTACACTAATTATACAGAACAAGATATTGCAGAAATTGCAAAAGCACTTACCGGCTGGATTGCTTGGACCGGAACTAATGATCCTGCAGCTTTTGAACCTTGGGGAGCGATTCACGATACCAGTACAAAACAACTTTCTTATCGTTTCGACAATCAAACGATCCCAAATGCAGGAGATCAAGAATATGCCAATGTCATTGATATCATCTTCCAGAAAGATGAAGTAGCTCGTCATATTTGTAGAAGACTTTATCGATGGTTTGTTCATTATGATATCAATGATACTATCGAAACGGAAATCATTACTCCGATGTCTCAGATATTATTGGATAATGATTACGTCATTCAACCTGCCTTAGAAGCTTTACTAAAAAGTGAACACTTCTACAGTATGGCAACTAGAGGTTGTATGATCAAAAATACTTTAGATTTTTTCTTCTCTGCATATAATACACTTCAAGCTCCACCAGCAACGGACCTCAATGTAGAATACGAAATTTGGGTAGCTTGGTACTGGCAGTTCGAACAACTTGGAATGGCAGTTTTCAGGGTGCCTGGCGTAGCAGGATGGAGAGCGTATTATCAATCACCAATTTATTATAGAGATTGGATCAACTCCGCAACCTTGACCTTACGAAGAAAAATGGTTAGTGACATTAAGTGGTTAACTCAATATGTTTCTTCGGATACTCCAGGATATGATTTCATTAATTTTATTTCAACACTTGACGACCCATCCGATCCGGATGAGATGATTAATGAAATTTGTAATCTTATTTTTCCTCGACCGATGAATCAAGAACAAAAGGACTTTTTTAAAGCGTCGCTTATTCCGGGATTACCTGATTTCGAATGGACCGTTGAATATGAAGACTATTTGAATGATCCAACAAATGAAGACAAACGAAATGCTGTCGAAAACAAACTCTACAGTATGTTCATGGTAATGATGAATGTTCCTGAGTTCCAATTAAGCTAAGCCTTAGTGATAGTTTTATTCTTTAAAAACTTCACTCAAAAAAATTAAATAATGAAAAGAAGATCTTTTATAAAAAAATCAGCCCTGTTTTCTTTGCCTGCATTAATGGGTGGTTTTAACTTAAGCGCAATGCCATCTCGAAAAATGGCTAATATGATCAATGGTGATAGTGATAAGGTTTTAGTCTTGATTGATCTTACTGGAGGAAATGATGGATTGAATACTTTCATTCCAATAGATGCTTATGATAATTTAGCAAATGCTCGTCCGGCTGTTATCATCCCTCAGAATCAACTATTGAGTATGACGGATACACTCAGTATGCACCCTGCTATGGCTGGCATGAAAAACATGTACGATAATGGAAATCTCTCTGTCGTCCAAGGCGTAGGTTATCCTAATCAAAATCGATCTCACTTCCGATCTGAAGATATTTGGAAAACAGCTTCTGCCGCGAACGAATATTTATCGACTGGATGGATGGGCCGTTATCTAGATAGCCAATTTCCAAACTACCCGAGTGATTATCCAAATTCAGATTGTACGGATCCTTTTGCTATAAGTATGGGATCTTCTATCTCTGGTACTTGTCAAGGAGCAGAGTCTAATTTTAGTATGGCTATCCTTAATCCTAATGATTTGGGTGGGCTTAATTTTGGTATCGAAGCTCCTTTACCCAATGACTGTTATGGAGAAGAATTAGGTTTTTTAGTAGAAACCTACAAACAGGCAAATGAATACGGAGGCCGAGTGATTGAAGCTGTTGATTTAGGAAACTCTAATGAAAATTTATATCCAAATAATAATTTAGCCAATCAATTAAAGGTTGTTGCTAAGATGATCTCTGGTGGACTTCAAACTAAAATCTATGTTCTAAAACTTGGAGGCTTTGATACTCATGCAGATCAGGTAGACGGCAATGATGTCACACAAGGCTGGCATGCTACATTATTGGATAGATTGTCTAGTTCGATTTATGCCTTTCAAGAAGATCTTAAAATCTTAGGAATAGAAGACCGAGTATTAGGTATGACCATCTCTGAGTTTGGAAGAAAGATCATTTCAAATGCAGGTCTAGGAACCGATCATGGTTCTGCTGCACCTATGATCTTTTTCGGATCTTGCCTTGATCAAAAAATAATTGGTGATAATCCGCAAATCAGTAACAATGTTGACTCAGAAGAAGGCGTCGCGATGCAGTATGATTTCAGATCTGTCTATGGTTCAGTCTTGATGGATTGGTTTGAAGCAAGTGAATCAGATGTCTCGTCGCTGCTCAACGGTACATTTCAATATGTCCCGATCCTTGGTCCTTGTTTGTCAACAGATACTAAAGAAATCAGTCCGGTACTTGAAGCAAAAGCTTTTCCTAATCCATTTGAAAGTAATTTCACCTTGAGCTTTTCTATTCTTGAAAAAGAAAACGTGACAATTGATTTATATGATGTCGTTGGAAAAGTCGCTAAAAATGTTTCTAGTCAAACTTTAGCTGCTGGTGCTCATGAAATCTTCGTGGAAACACATGGTCTCTCAAGTGGTGTTTACTTTGCTCGTATACAAGCAGGCGATGCAGTAAAGACCATGCGTATTGTAAAATCTTAATACCTGAAACATTAGTTCATGTGTCGTGGTCAGATGGCTACAATACATGAACTAATACACCTACCTAGTACACCTAGTACACTTCATAGTACACCAAATCCCTTTTCAAAATCTTGTTTTCGTTCTGTTTTACTATTTTTTTAAATAACTAAATCTACTTTTTAGCCTATCTAGAGGATGTTTTTTTAAATAATTGAATTTTTTTCAAAAGAATAGTTGCAAATATCAAATCATTTAGCTTACATTTGTAGTGTACTAGTTAAGTAGTACAGTAAAACACAAATGATGATGATAACAATTAACAATTTAAATTTTCATTACAAAAAGAAAAAACCTCTGTTTAGTGATTTAGAGCTAAACATTGAGTCAGGTAATATCTGCGGATTGCTTGGTAAAAACGGAGCAGGGAAAACCACTTTATTAAAATTAATCTCTGGTTTATTATACCCTAAATCAGGCACCCTTACCGTAAACGGACACAATCCGAAGGACAGATATCCTTCATTCTTATCGGATTTATACCTTGTACCCGAAGAGTTTTTTGCACCGAATATGAAGATCGCTAAGTTTCAAAAAATCTATGGTGCTTTCTATCCAAAATTTAGTGGAGATCAATTCGACAAATATCTTAGGGAGTTTGAATTAGAGAAAAACAATAAGATGAATCGCCTTTCCTATGGACAAAAGAAAAAAGTTTTGCTCAGTTTTGGAATGGCGACCAATAGCAGTTTGATGATTCTTGACGAACCAACTAACGGACTGGATATACCTTCAAAAAGTATTTTCCGAAAGTTACTTGCAGGTTCTGTCACTGATGACAAATGCTTTATCATCTCGACACATCAAGTACGGGATATGATTAACCTGATCGATCCAGTTGTGATTTTAGAAAATGGTAAAATAATTTTCAACGCAACGATTCAAGAGATCACCGATAAATTACATTTTGGGATGCACTTTCAAGAATCAGCAGTTAGTGATGCCTTGTATGCAGAACGTACACCAGGAGGTTATCTGGCAGTTACACCAAACGTAACAGGCGAAGAGACAGAAGTAGATTTGGAAGTATTATTTAACGCAGTTGTCAGCAACAAAGAAAAGGTGCAGCAACTATTTAAAAAGGAAGTACATCATGATGCTTAATCAATTTTTTAGTATGCCGAGGTTCTTAAACCTCTTTAGAGAAGAAACGGCATCCGGATATAAAATGCCGCTCATCGTAGCAAGTGTGGTATTCATTTTTTTAACATTGATATTCTTGGTAAACGCAGCCGATAATGATAATACAGGCTTCCATGAAGTATGGTATGGCATTTTACTTCTAGCAGGAGGATTCTATTTTACCAGCACTAGTTTTAATGAACTTAATCGAAAAGAAGAACGAATGAATTACCTGGCGATGCCTGCTTCGATCTTCGAAAAGTTCTCTATAAAACTTTTGTTTACATCGCTAGGATATTTAATGGTGGTTACCCTTCTCTACTGGATTTTTTCACAGGTAATCGATATGCTCACTCAACATTATTTTAATTTTTCATTCTTACCCTTTAATCCAACACAAGGTGGATACCTCCTATTTATTAAACTGTATTTGGTACTTCAGTCTTTGTTTATCTTAGGTGCAGCAAACTTTAATCGTTTTGCCTTTTTCAAAACACTCTTTACAATTGCTCTACTAGGATTTAGTATACTGATTTTTGGTTGGGTAATCTTTAGAATTACGTTCGCTGAATACTTTGAGACTTTATTCGAACCAGTCAACAATACAGGTGTTATGCCAGATATAAAATTTAGAGATTTCATGGAATATACTGCTTGGCCAATGCTTCAATTTGTATTCTGGTATGTGTTAGCTCCGGTGATGTGGATAGTCGCTTATTTCAAACTTAAAGAAAGAGAAGTATAATGGATTTTAAAAAGAGTCAAACCATCTACATGCAGATCGCGGATTTTATTTGTGAGAATATTCTTTCAGAAAAAATCAAAGCAGGCGATAAAATACAATCGGTCCGTGAAATGGCCGCATCTATTCAAGTAAATCCTAATACTGTTATGCGTACTTATAGCTATTTACAAGAACAGGAAATCATTTTTAATAAAAGAGGAATTGGATACTTTGTCTCTGATGATGCTCCTCAAAGAATGAAAAACATTCGTAAGGAGGAATTTATTGAAACCTATCTTCCCGAGCTTTTCAAAAACATGGATTTGCTCAACATCAATTTTGATGATTTGAAAACCATTTATCAACAACAAAGGAACGGTCATTCATAGACTCCTTTTAGATCTATTTTAAAAAGTAAATTTAAAAACTCAATAATGAAAACTAGTAATAAAATACTCTTAGGAATTATATCTGTTGTCGGACTTTGTATGCTTAGTATCTTAATCTTTGCAAAAGGAAGCTTAATCCACTATGATCAAAACGGGATAGTTGGTGACGGAAAAATTGTAAAGATTAATCATAATATTGCAGAGATCTCTTTCTTTAGATTGAATGGTCCATATGAAGTTTATGTAAAAAAAGGTGATCCTCAATTGATTATCGAAACGGATGAAAATATCCAATCTTTTTTAAATCCAAATGACGATAGTTACACGATCATTGAGAATGATGGAAAAGAAAATCAAACTTTTAGAGAGCTTCGAATTGGTAGATTTAATGATATGAATTTTAAACCAAGTAATGGAATAAAAATCTACTTAAGCATTCCTTCGCTAAATGGTGTTCGAATTGGAGGAACGACTAAATTAACCTTCGAAGATAAATTGAGTAGCGAAAATTTTGAAGCTATTATAAATGACTTTGCTGAAGTACAGCTCAATCTTAACGTAGAAAATCTAAAAATAAACACAAGAGATAATGCTCGTTTGGAAATCACAGGTGCTGTAGGAGAAACAGAAATATCTGCTAAGGATTTTTCCTATGTATCTTTAGGAACCGTCAGTGGCAAAAAAATGGATATCGCATCAAGTGGAAATACTGAAGTTAGTGTTGGCGGAAAAGTCCAAACAAACATCATTAAAGCAGGTGATTTTTCAAAAGTAAATCTAACAAACCTAGAAACTAACGAAACGACAATTATAGCTAAAGACAATGCAGATGTCTCTATCTTTGCTAAGAATAAACTTACTGCAGAAGCCAATGGTTTTGCAACTATAAAACACTTAGGCAATCCAACTATCGAAGATAACATTACCGATAACGCTAGTCTAAACCCTATAGAACAGTAGGCCCTTTTTAGAACTTTCATCTTGTTTTTCAATATCATTTTATTCCTTTGATCAAGACAAAGGACTGGGATCTTAGTATCATCAATCAAAATTAGTCATGAAAAAAATATTTATACTTTTTGTTATTGCTTTCCTATCTGTTCCGTCTTTGTCTGCTCAATTAGAACAAGATCATGAGCTTTTTTTAAAACTAAAAGACCTAGACAGTTTAATTTTTGACAGAGGTTTTAATAATTGCGATTTCTCAAATTTTGAAAAAATAATTAATGAGGATTTTGAATTCTACCATGATAAAGGTGGACTAATGGATGACAAACAATTATTTATTTCTTCTCTAAGAGAAAACATGTGTTCCGACCTTAATAGAAAGCCTATCCGAAAATTAGTAGACGGATCAATTGAAGTTCATCCTCTTTTTCAAAACGGACTACTCTATGCAGCTATTCAATCAGGCGTCCATGAATTTTATATTAAAGAAACTGGTAAAGAATTGCACAAAACTAGTACTGCAAAATTTACACACCTTTGGGTAAAAGGAAAAGATGGATGGACTCTAAAGAGAGTATTAAGTTATGATCATAAATAA
>JAULCF010343323.1:0-11767 GCA_032361265.1 Devaleraea mollis | reverse complement strand
CATTAAGGTGGCTACGTACAGAGTTTTAATAGTTACTTCAAGGCAGGCAGTACCGAAAACAATACCAGTGGCCACGACATGCGAATTCGCATGCGAAACTAAAAGAAAATATCTTGGCGCTTCTACCGCTTTGGAGATGAATATGAAATTATGGGTGTGATTATAGCTCCTTAGGAGGTGCCGGCCTCCCTCCAGCTGGTCCCTCAGCTTCCTGTCTAAATTCTTGCTACAGGTATCACTTATGAATACTTACTGTGACAGATTCTCCGTGATTTTTCTCACCCTAGGTTCATAACATCGCCTTCCTGAATCGTCTCCATTTGCCCTTCCGTCAAGTGATCTGAACGTAAGTGCTGCCAAACGACTCTGAGAGATAGTGGCCTACTCGAACTAATGGGATATTTCATCTCATCTGAGGTTCTCCCAAAGATATCCCGGTAGCTTAGTATAACTTAAAAGAATAGTATTTCGTGTCGTAGTTTCTCCGTATGCTATGATTCTCTGGTATACCTGAACTCTGAGCGCCCGGCTTATGACCGCCAAGGCCCAAGCACCGAACCGATATGCCTGCGATGCTTAGCTGTCTCGGAAGACTACCTAGCTTTACCCTCCCCCTTTTTTGTATAGAGTAAGGCGTTATTTGTTCATATCTTCTATAACACATACGGCTCTCCCGCTGCTCGGTTACTTATTTGAGATTAATTGCTTGAATGGTTCGAACATTTTCTCGAACTCGCAGCCTTGTCTTGTAGTCACATCTCCCAAATATTTCTCATGGGTTCTTGTCTCTACGTTCTTAGTCTAGCTGTTTGTAAAGATCTTTTATAGCTCTTTTTCAAGGGTGTTCTTGCTTTTGTCTCCTCAACTACGCTAGGATGTTATTAATCCTACCTAATGTACCTCTCTTGTCCTCAACATCCTTGCTGGGTCGTTTTTCTTCGTCTTTTATTGAGCTTGATCTGGTCTGAAATTCTTAGATCTATCCTGTGTAATATTAATATTATGTCGGGGATATATATAGGCCTACGATATATCCCACCGCGCCTATCTCACCATATGGTACCGGTCCGTCTAAGATAGGCAAGTGAAATCTATCTCAACTCGTCATCTGCCTTCCTTTCAACAGTCCTAGACTAGTAGCTTGGTTAAACTCCATGGCGAATAATTTAAACTTAAAGCTAACAAATTGAACGAAAGCTCTTTTATCGCTACTTTACTCGGCCAGATAAGCCGGCGAGCTTGTCTGTGTATACTTAAAACTGTGGCACCCTAATCTGCCCTACTAGGGAAGAATTCTAGTAGAATTCTACTTGACTTACCCTGGAATTGCTAAAAGAAGGGTTCCCTACTCTTGTTTTGAGTGATCACTCTAAGCCCGTCTCGCTTCCATTACCGCACCCTCTAATATCACCGCACTTTGCTCGACTTACCTTTCTGGAGAACTCCTATAAGGGAACGGAAGAGCGTTTTTGAGGTTTGCCTGTGATCCAGTTAAAAGCCTTTATCTGACTTGATCTTGTCGTCCAGCGGAGCACGGTCACTCTGAGATCCCCGATCATGAATTCGAAGAGACGAACGACACGAAGTTGGATAAATGAACACGTTTAAGTCAGTATGTGCTGCGAATTAATCTTGTATGTACCAGGAAAAGATCAGGATACGAATCTGGGACATGGCCTTCGATCTGGGGTATAACTCTTCCACGCTGTACTGTATTTCAGGAGGTCAGGCCGGAGTCCTTTTGAGACTGAAACGTGTCGATGGTTTTTCTCAGTATTCAAAAAAGCGTGGCTCTCAGCCACTCTTGAGAATCAACTACTCTCGCAGTACCGTTTTTGAGTGCTGCGATTTGACCTCTACTGGAACTCTCTTAGTTTACGCAGAAGTATTTAGGATATTCACGACATAAACCCCACTTCGTAGTACACTTTAGATCTAGAACTGAGGCATGTGACCCCTCTTCGGGCCTAGTTTCGGGCCTGCCGGTCGGAACTTTTCAGTTCGTAAGCATATACTACAACCTCTGGCATGCCAGAGGTTCAGGTGCACCTCAGACGCCTTGATCCACACAAAGCAGTTCCGGCCAACGGATCTTAACTTTAACTCATGTTCTTTACCGCTCCCCCGTGAGTCTAGTAAATTTCTCAAAATCCTAGATGAGTCTGGGAACATTCCCTCCATATGATCTTCAATTTCGGCCTGCATGTTGCTGGCTCGCCGTAAGCGGTTGCCTTGCGTTCTTGCTATTGCTCTGTTCACAGCCCCCTTGATCATGCAACCCAAATTTGACAACTTCTCAATTATTTTATATAACCCGAACCATGGCGGCCGTATATTTCTCCCAGTGCAAGTAAAGCCTCGAATATTTAAGACGTGCACTTCTTCACCCACCTCGTAAATCTGCTGCCTTACTGCTTTGACGTATCCCTTAGCAGCTTTGGTTTTCGTCTGATTACTCATCTCAAAAAACTCTTTGCGCATCCTTCGTAACCGAACAGCCAATGGTGCAGAGTCTACTATTTCCTCTACCCGGTACTGTAGGAACATTCCATGGTGGATCTCAAAGGTTTGAGCTCCTTACATAGCTTCGTATGGTGATTTCTGGGTTGATCTGTTTTGGGAACTATTAAACTGTACAGTTACCAAAGGTACAAGATCTTTCCACTGCTCGTCGTCGATGAGCTTCTTCTGCAGTATACCCACTAGTGTCTTGTTGTATCTCTCTACCAAGTCATAGGTTTGAGGGTCATATTCTGTGGTCGTGACCTTCTTGGTGCATATCTAATTGCACAATTCGCCTATTACACTTCTTACCATCTGCGTACCTCGATCGTTTAATAAATTTACATGTGGCCCGAAGATCGACATAAGTTTTCGAATAAGGATCGAAAAATTGTCATAGCTTCTTCGTTTTTGATCGGGGCGCTGATCATGAACCTCGTAAAACAATCGCCGATCACTAATAACTTATTGTAACCATTATAGCTGGGACTGGGCTCCATTATATTCATAGCGATAATTTCGAAGCAGCGAATTACTTGGTACACTTTCATAAGAGCTTGGGCTGGAGGCTTGGCTCTTCCTAGCCTCACCATTTCGCATCTCAGGCATTTTTTGACGTTCTTCTTTAGATGTTCTCTCCAACCCGGCCAGTAAAACTTAGCTACTAGTATTACTGCAGACCTTGTTAACACGAAGAGTCCTGAATTAGCGTCCCCGTGTACCCTATTTAGTGCGTCGGGTCTCAATTTCTTCGAGATGATCACTCTGGGACCAGTTTTGGTGACCATCACCAAAACTCCTTCTTCATTGACCAGCCAATTATTTTCCCTTGCTGCTTTTTCCTCTTAATATTTCCATTCTGCTAGTTGGGATGCGATCATTGAAGTAACCCCCCAACTGTTTTCCGCAATTTCTCCTACTTTTTCGAGACATATCGTGCATAAAATCGCTGGGCTCGAATCTGTAGCGGCTCAAAGCGTCTGGAACTTTCATCATCGTGCTATTCCCTGGAGCAAAATTCACCATAAAATCGAAATCTTCTTACTATAGTAACCATCGGGCCAGGCGAGGACGGGGATTTTGCATATCGAGTAACCACGTCAGGGCCATGTGACCGGTTATAATATCAAACCTTTATCCGTCTAGGTAAGACCTGAGTTGTCGTAGCGCGAAAATGATAGCTCCGGCTTCGTTTTCAGTTGCAGTGTATCTGGTTTCAGGGCCTTTCAGCTTGCGGGAGAGGGACATCACTGGGCTGAACTCTTCGGGGGCTTTCTCTTGTAACAACAATTCTACGTAACCTACCCTCGAGGCGTCTGTGATGAGTCTCTTGCGCTTTCCTCTCTCGCAAGCCACTTACAACGTAGGGCTCGCTAGTTCTGCTCTAAGGTCGGTAAAGGCTTCTGCTTGTGCATCTCCTCATTTCTCTTGCCAGCCAAAGATGTGGATTTTCTGAGACTTAGCTTTCTTCTCTTTCAGCTTCCACCCTTTTGCCGGGCATGTTATAGACCGGGGCCATTCGATCTGGCGCGTATTCTTTGTGGCGGGAGAAGACTTGCACTACTCCCACGAACGAATAAAGCTCACTGCCGTTAGTGGGGGGACCGGTAATTATTCATCACCATCCGGTGGGAAGTTTTCGGGAGTATATGGTTATAACCTATCTCGAATCCTAGGCCCTCCATTTTGGAGGCTCCGAAATTGCACGTGCTCAGTTTAATTCCTAGATTCTTCTCCCACTGAAGCTTGAACACCTTTCTTAAAGCTTCGACGTGTTCTCTTTCCTCGTTGGTAGCTACTGACACATAGTCTTGATAAGCGACTACTGTTTTCCACAGGTATTTTCTTAGTGTCTTTTGTATAATTATTTGGTAGAAAGGACCTGCGTTTCTATGACCAATAGTCATTTTTCTTGAGAATGGCTATGGGCCTTAAAATACAATTTTAAACTGCATAAGGCCCATTTATGTCTTGAAAGCTGTTAGGTATCGATTAGACGGTCTAAGGGCCACGCCCCAGTATTATTTCTCATATCCATAGAGAAGAACACTTTCCGCTTCGAGAGCCACTCTACGATCTTGTTCATTTCCTCTTATAGATATGAGTCTCTGATGGTTGCTGCGTTGATGGGGCGAAAGTCGCTGGCTGTGCGTATTTCAGGACGGCCTTGGGCGTCTAGTGTTTTCTTCGGGACGAAAACATTACTCACTCCTATCGGCGACTCACTTTCTTCTACGATTTCTGCTTCTAGGTGTTTTTAAACTGCTCTTGTTTAATTTCTTCTTCTCTAGACGATTTTTTCTTCTTTTCTGGCTAAGACGCATAGTGCTTGTGTCCAGCTTGGGTTGATTCTAACCTTCTCATCTGCTACCAGACCCAAGCCTCGGAAAAGTTCTCTATATTCAAGAAAGAGAGTTTTGAGATCTGATCGCACATCTGCGCTCTGGATTCCTGAAAACTTCATTGCCTTGATTTCGGATACAAAGGGGTCCAGATCTGGTGTACTGTCGGGGAGAGAGGTGTACGGGTCTGCATTATCGGCTATTTGGGGCAAGTTTTCGTTAGGTGTCAGGATACGCCCTAAGAATTATTTGTCCGTCAGTCCATGCGCCTCTTGAAACTGCCCAGGCCCGTTGAGGGATCTAGGCTCAGTCTTACCGCGATGAGGAACTTTCTTCCCAGAACAACTCGTGAAGGTAAATGACGCAGACACTTCACTCTGGTGACGAATGATCGGCCCCACAGAGTGAAGCGAGTGTGGCATTATCATTCGACGTATAGCGACTTGATATCGACACCATTGGCACCTGCAGGTGTTCATGAACACAACTGCAGGGGGCCATTGCCGTATTTTTGTAAAGTTCGTTTGACATCCATGGTGACCATTCTCCTGAATCAATTATAGCTAGCTGCGTGTAGTTTCCGAATTAAAGTTCACAAGCATATCTAAAATGCTCCCGCGGCGCCGCGAAGTCGGCTTCTTTCTCGAAGTCGCCATACTCTTCGTGGGTAGCTCTGCTTTCGTCTTGTGCTATATGATCGTACAATAATGGTAGCTCTGGTGCTAAAATACTGCCCTCGTCGTGGCATACATCACAATGGTGATCATAGATGTACTGGCAGGACTCATCAGTGTAGAAAGAATTGCATTTAGGGCTAGACATACTCTTAGACTTAATCTTAGCTAAGTTCCTAGAGGTAGGCTTATACTTCAGCTTATCAGTAGCACCGAACACATCGGATTGAAGGAGGGAGGGGTCGGCGAACTTGGCCTTCTTCATGATATGCGAGGAAGATGGAGCTAGATTGCGGCGCCGTGCGTCTTGGGAGGCCCCGTGGGACGTTTTCTGCCGGATTGGTGTGTCTCAGCGAACGAGTTCGCCCGCGGAGGCCTGCTGGATGGCCGTAGGTCGTGGTGTTCTCTTTACGGCGACGGGATGAGTCTTGGGTATTCTTGGCACGTTTGGATTCTGTTTGGATGGGGGAGGGCCGCCTCCACTCAGTATTTCGGGGACCTGATGATAGAATGGGTCCTGCAGCGACTGGGGCGGTCTGATTGATTGGGACGGTCGCGCTCGCAGACGACGCCACGGGAACTGAACAGGTGCCCGATCATACGGCACCTGAAACACGTTTTCGCCGCCGTGAAACCGAACGGCAGGACGTCGTCGCGAGGGTCAATCGGACCCGCTAATGTGCCGGTGCCCTGATGTGTCCAGGTCTTGGGGTCCTTGGAGCTCTCCGAGCGCTGGCGTTGGCGTTCATGGAGTTCGGCGAGCTCCTCGGAGGCGTCCTCGTTCATAAGCTGCAGAGCCTCGCGACCTCGGGACCCCCCCCCCGGTAAGAACCACTGTTTTCGTTCACGCCTTCAGAGATGACTGCTAGAAATATAACTTAGCTGTGGCAGGAGGGCGCGGGTTTTACCCGGCTCTTTATGAAGATGCAACTGGTTTTATTTCAATGGCAAGATACAGACCTTTAACAGTTGTAACTGATACCATAGTGGAACTCTTTCTTTTGATGATGATTGCTTGGCACATGCATCATTGCTGGGCCGAATGGTATGTAGAAGGTTTTTCACCCGAGAAGCTGCTTTTTTAACTTCCTGGTACTCTGTTTAGTATTTTGGGTTATGTTTTATATAAGGAGAGTCTGTATGATCAGCAGAAGGAGGGTGTCCTCAAATATAGAGGTAGTAATAAGCCGATGCCATGCTTTAATATTTTAACAGCACCAGGCCGTGACTAGGCTGAGCCACTACTTAACTAACTCTAGCTTGACATCCAATAGTAAAACCTCCTCAAGTTCATGAAAACACTTTCGCCAAAAGTTTAAAATCCGACAATGACCTGCTCGATTGTGCTCACCATCGCATCGAAGAGCAGTGACTGTGCGAGGACGGCAGAAGCCTGGAGCTTGGCTGGAAGGCACTTGATTACCTGCGTCTTAACCTGAGCCTATGTTAGAGTCTCATGTAAGCTGCCCGCCAAGCGTCAAGCCCTGTCGGCGTAGTTGCACATCTACTGGTCTGGTCGCTTGGTGAGATTCAGGTATTCTTGACGAGGTAACTAGGCCTGAACCTATTTCGACACCCGCTTCTGCATACTCGACCACCAATAGTTGAAAGAGGCTTTTGGCGAGTCATTCGCTATGTCTTAGAAGATCCTGCCAGCGTCGTTGGTAAAGAAATACGGCACACCCAATTTCCGCTGATCCTCAGTCATACACCACTGGCCGTCCACTCGATTAATCGCACCTTGGAAAGAATGAAAATTTTAATCGCCGTGACCAGCTATTTGCAGGGACTTGACTGCGTTGGCGATTGAAAATGATACGTCGCGGAACCGGGGGGGCTGGAATAGTTGGCGACCTTGGCTGGGCGACTGCTCTGCTCAGGGGCGCGCCGTATTCTGCTTGGCGGTTCTGAAAGCGGCTTGGTCTTTAACACCGTAGGCCATGACGTGTTCTGATGGGTGCTCAGACCACGTCGGCCCGGCTTCTCCGGGAACTGAAAGAAAACGCGATGAATGTTGTGGTGGCGGTGTCCTAGAGACGCCAGAAACATGCCGGGAACGAACGTCGGGACCAAGCTGGGGCGGGTCGGCTCTCATTGCATCTCCAGCAGCTTACCATGAGCGGGAAAGTGTCTGTTTGCGTTACGACGGGACGGCCTGGGAGAGCTCCTGAGTTACCTCCGCGGAGTCTCTGGTAAGTTTTACAGGTGTTCTTTGCTGGCCTCGTGGCGAGGCCAGCTTTGCGGCCTGAATACTGGCGGAATTAGGCAGCCTTTTTCCCTCGGGCTGAGTAAAATCCGCCGCGCGGCCGAGAAATTCGTAGCGGGATTATAGAGGAACTGGCTGGGGGCGTCCTCTGGCCGCGTCGGCGGCTGATGGGCCTTGTCTTTATGAGCCGCGCTGAACCTCAGACCAATCTTGTTGAGGCGGAGTTTTTGCGCGACTGCAAACTGTATCATTCCTGCGCTTGTATCCAGCGCGACCGACTAGGCTGTGGTTAGAAGGAGTTGGGCTGGCCTGCGAGACAATATCTAGAGCTTGCAAGATTTGGCCTTGGATTTTTAACAGTAAATCTCTCGGCGTCTAACTTCCGTCAGAGCTGAGGTATGCCCCGCAATTAGTGAGCGAGTCGACCGTCTCGGTCCTGATATATGCGGCCTCCTCGATCCGGGCATCCAACGCTTGGTTCTGGTCCTCGAGACGTGCGAGCTGCTCTGACATCTCGTGGGCCTTGTTCTTGGCCTCCAAGAGTTGTGGTATTAGCGGAAATTCGGCTAGATCTCGGACACTGAGTAGATTCTTGTTTTCCGCACGGTGATAAGCCCGCGAGAGCCGTTCGTTGGCCCGGCGTACCTCTGCTGTTGCGATGGCCACCTGCTCTCATGCCCTGACAACCGTTGTCAGGGCATGAGAGCAGAGGTGACCTCTTTTTTGGTCTGGCTTAGATCTTCTAAAATTCCTTGTTGACTTGAGATCAGTTCCGTCTCTTTAGTCCGGTGGCTTTTAGACGATACTCATACTCAATCCCGATACTTTGTAGGCGATTGATTTTTTCCTCAGCGGTCTCTTACGCCTTCCTGGAGGCTGTCCTGTTGGCATTGAGCTTGTTGATGACGGCTTGTTGGGATTCGACTGAACGCATCAGCTTCTGGTTCTAATGGTACTTGCCTTGATCAGTCCCTCCATCTGTCCAGCCTGCTGTAGATTTTCCTGGCGCTCGTAGATCAGCTGGGCGCGGGCTTTTGAGGCCTAGCGCATTGCTCGGTCCTCATTTTCTTGGGCAACGTCGATGGAATTATTATTGGTAGCCTTCAGCTGGGTTTAAACTTTTACGCGTCCGCTCAGGATTCTTATCTACTAGTATTTGAGTGTGACGATATGCTAGTGGTCCGTGTGATCTCGGAAATACTGGAGGAGACGCTATCCGATCAAATCCCCGATAATAGTATCGGTGACCCGGAAATATTTGCCGGTCGTAGCCTCCATCGTGTACTTAGATCCGGTACGCTCAAGCATTTTCAGCAACTGGCTCATCTAGCCACGAGACGGGCGGGCCGTGTCTGGGATAGGGCCTAGCGGCGGTAAAATATGACGATCTGTCGGTGCAATAGAATGTCCCGGCCGGTTGGGTCCCTGGTGGTATTGGGTAGTGACTCGGGGTACAGGCCCAGCCTTGGCACCTCCATCGGACTGTACGAGATCTTCTATCTTTACAGCGGCACTATTGACGACTTTGCTACTGCCCAAATCCTCATCCCTGGCTGGAATGTACTCATCCTTGATATATGTCGGCACTCGGGGCTGCTTGTCAGCTTCAGGATGCTTGTCTGATTCGTGGCCCGTTCTGGCTTTGCTATCGCCGGTCGGAACGGTAGCAACGACTGACGGTGGAGAGACATCTGCCCTGTTGACTGGGGCGTTGTTGGCGACCGAAACGGGAGAGTTTGGCCCGAAGACGTCGAGGGCGTCTTCGAAGTCGTCAGCGCTGTGGTTGGGGCTTGGATGAGGTCCTGGAGGGGCAGCGAAGACTTTTGCGGCGATCGCCATCGCGCCGTGAAGGTCGTAGGTGGAGTCGACGTCCTCGTCTTAGTCGTCATCGAAGTCGATAGGCTCGTTTTCGGACGGTTCTATCGGCGGAGCTCGTCTCTATCGATGCCTCCGTCTGCGTCATGGAGGTATGGGATCTTCGGGTGCTGGTCGACGTCTTGGAGGCCTTAAGACGCAAGGGCTGCAACTGCTGCCTCCTGGTAATCTTAAGTGGCTTCTTCGGACGAGCCGCCGTTGGCGTCGGCAGCGTCGAAGGCGGAGCTAGAGGCGGCTTCGGCGATCCTCAGGTTGTTTCTGGTGATTGTACGCCTGGTATAAACCATCGCAGAGGTGAATGTTTGTAATGGTGAAAATATCTACAGTGTTTTGCGTGTTGTGCGGGTTGTGCGTGTTGTATCTTGAAGGCTGTGTAAAAGTTTCTGAGAGGTGGATGGTCGGTTCTCACTGTGCTTAAGTAGGCTTCTTCTGGATCCTCGTTTTCCTTTCCCAAAGAGTTGACTTGGCTCCGAATCAACTCTCTGAGGCCGAAAGCGGCCCCTCTACTTTTCTTGGTGAGAGTAGATTGTGCTGTTGGACCCCTTTATGCTCATTGAGACTCTTTGTATTGCGTACGTGGCTCGGAAATCCCGGGAATGCCCTCGAGAATGGCCTGAATGATTAACAGTAATTACTGTATGTGAGTGAGAATTTCTCTCCGCCATCGCCCCTGATTTTGTGATCGTCCTAGAGGTAGTCGTGGCTCGAGGACGACCTTAACACGTCGTTTTGCTACGAAAGAGAACAATCTCATGGCCTTTTTGAGGTCTTTTAGGCCAGCTGGACTTTTCGCCGAGTATTCGACTCGGCCATGAGATGGTTCATAGCTAAGAGCGGGTTAGGTGTTTTGCTAAAATTGAACAAGATTTTGTTTGTTCTTAGAGTTATCCTTTAGTTTCCATCTCTGCGACCTCCTCGGATTACCCTACTGCCGAACTGCGAGACTTTAATCGCGTCTCGGGAGAGACAAGCCTTGTTAGATCCGATAAAGATGAAGATCTGGATGAACATGTACTTGTCTGACATCAAGCAAATCTAATATATCTTTCCTTGAGAGATTGTTGAATCTCTACAGCCATATTTGGCTTGCTAACGGCGGACCAAATATCTCTTGTTACGATTTTCAACCCCTGGAGTCCTATATATCTATTCTATGAGAACGTTCTAAAAGTCCTACTGACATAACTCTGCGCCCACTAGGTTAAATCGCATATCCTTTTGGGATTGTGTGGCTGCGTATTAAGAGAAATTTCGCACTAGCTGTGGCGTAATTTACTCTAGTGTTTTGGAGCTGACAGCTTGTTTCCGGCCGTCTCCTCCTTATGAATTATATAACCTCGGGCTCTAAGCCCGACGTCGGCTTCGTCCATGCTCTTGGAGCCGAATATTTTGAATGAAGGATGAGCTCATGAATTGGTTCCGCTGGGTCCGTCTGCACTGTAATGAGCGCAAGCGCTGATACTCAACTGTACTCAAAGGTTTGACTGTACTCAAAGGCTTAACTTCACTCAAAGGCTCTACTGTACGCAAAGACACCCTTGCACTCAAAATATATGCCTCGTTATGATCTTCGCACCGTGTAGCTTCTCCTTATACTGCTTGGCTTTCTTCTTCCGCCTCCCTAAACATTCCTCTTCAATTTAACATCTAGTCTGATCTCCAGTTGTGAGATCCCTGCAAATGTGGGGGGAACTCTTTTGGAGTGTGTAACGTTCCCCAGACTTGGTAGGGCTACGCTGTACGTACCTTGTCAGTTGTCTCAATTCCACCTCATTTTGACGACCGTTTCAGGAGCGTACAGTGCGTACACTATTAGCTTCAATTTTGATGTTATCTTTGGGCCTCGGTTATTTTCTGCTATAGTTGTTAGTTGATCCGCTCTGCCTCTTGATCAGATTGCGCAGCTGTATCTCTCTCATTAATTTCATTTTGGGACACATGCGGCACTTTTGTCACTAAGGCTAAGATCTTGCGATCATAATCCCCTGCCTTCGGTGCCCACTTGCGTCTGGTGTTCACAGGAGCGACAAACCCCAACAGTATCTTTTTGAAACTGACTTTAATTTTTGTAAACGATCGACAATAATTTTTGTAAGCGATCGACGTTAAATAAGGTAACTCGACTGACGTTATGAAAAAAAAATCGTAATGTGCGTTCCGGAACGCCG
>JAULCF010342212.1:0-11113 GCA_032361265.1 Devaleraea mollis | reverse complement strand
GGTTTGATGTGCGTTTGAAATGTGAATCTTTCTACAGATGTAGACTCCCAAAATTTATCCCTATCGGCTCTGCTGTATGCCAGATTCGAATTCAATACGACGCGCGGATTATATATCAATACGAGTGATGGGCCGAATACTCTTTTGGAAGCCTCATCAGATGGAAATGACGGAATAACATTGCGCGCATACTCTGATTTTATGCACCGCATACCGGACTCTCTCCGAAAATTCGTCATCGACGGAATGGGATCGGACAGCATAAGACTTTACAGAACCGTGGTCAAAGAGATACTTATCGACCCGTTTCACCCTGGCCTTCATCCAAAATAGAGATACGACGCGGATTCACAAGACCTACACGGTAGGATTGGCCTTTTCGTGCAGGACGGCGACGCCGTCGCAGCTGTGACAGGAAACGAAAACGCGTTCGAATCGGATAACGAGCAGATATAAGCGTCGTGCTCAAGAGGATACTCTTTTCGCCCGATAATGGGTGTTGTAGTTCCACTAGATATAGTGGAACTCATTAATTTGTGTTCCAAACATTCAAAAATGTTTTCAAATTCAAAGGGCGCTTCAAAAGGCGCAACCTCTATATTCAAAAGGCAGAAGAAACATGGCCTATGCCATGTAAGCCGAACCGCAGCTTATTTTTTCAATGCGAGTAGAATCATTAGGATGATTACTCAGCAGAAACGTTTTTATTTGCTGTGCTTTAGGCACTTTTGCTACTTTCTAGTTTTAGTATGCACCGTTGTGCAATCACTATTAGTACTTGCAACTCTCTGCTCCTTTCGAGAGAGAGCTAAGCTTGACAAATCTAATACAAGCCAAGGAAGGTGAAAATCCCTCCACAGCGATAAGCGAATAAGCTCTTTCAGCTATCTGAAGTGCCAAAGGAGAGACCTGTCTTTTATCTTACTATTATATTTTTAGCTCTTTGAGCAACTAAGTCAAATAGAAATTTGTGCGCTCCATCAGTTATTCTAGAATGCTTTTATCCCAGATATATGTCGAAGCAAAGTTTGCATTGCTGTATATCTGGTATATAGAGCATATTATTCTTTTCATCCCAAATATGTAACAAAGCAAAGTTTGCATACAAAGATGATTCTTGGTATATCTGGATATAGAGAATTTTATGCTCTATGCTCCGAGCCGCAGAGCGAGCGTCACGGCAGCGTGATGCGAGATCAGAGATTAAAGCCCAGATTAAGATCCTTGGGATACAAAATAGGTCGACTGTATTGACACGTACTTGAAAACTTGCTAGCTGTTGCAAGTCCATATCACAGTAAACAGTTTGAAGAGAGAGTCATCCGTTTATACTTATGAAACAGATGGAGGGGAGGAACGACCACGATCACTTGTCGGAATTCTCCTACCCTTCTCATCCACTCCTCCCTAGCCTGAGGAAAGAAAGAGAACTAAAGAGTAGGAAAAACGATACTTAAATCCCCACAACTCGCACCCAGCCTACTCTTCGATTGATAAACACACCCTCACGCTTTTTTCCTTTCTTTTTCAGTTTGAGTGCTCTGCTTTTGAAACTACACTACAGATCGCGCAAGACTCAAGGCACGATTACGAGTGGGCGCGCTCCTCGCATACAGCTTTCAAAGTTACCACAAGTCACGCCGAAAGAACCCCAAGAGCAACAAGATGTTGCTGCAGACGCACGCAGTAGCGACGAAGAGGTTATGATACAGCGACGAGGAGCAGCATCAAAACGCCGCCTCGAAAGTTCGAGTGCATGGCCCTCCCAACGCCGATCGACTGCGCGTACCACCGGGAAGTTTGCCGCAACCTCGCGAGCAGCCGATGAAGCTGAGTCTAGGCAGACGAAGATTTTCAAGAAGCAGAAGAGGAGGACGTCATCTCATCAGTGTCGCCGCGATCAGCACCCCGAGCTTACACATGCTGGTTTGGCATTGAGCGTATAGATACAGAGTTGACGTTCTCGAAGAATTACGAGAAGCAGTCGATGCGGATTCACGTCGCTGTTCTGGATGGTGTAGGAGGATTCCCAACTCTACCAACATCCCTTCAAGTCCTGAGAGAGAGTGTGATCGAGTTTGTTTCGCAGGTTGACCTTTTAAGACTGGTGAACACCGCTTGGTTTGATTCATTTGAACGAGCGCCACGAAAGATGAGCACAGAAGGCGAAAAAGAACTGTGGCGGCGCCGCTCCCTATTGTCCGGATATTTTCGCTATCGACGCCTACATGGCTTGTGCCACCTAGACACGCTCCATCACAAGAGAGAGTTGAAGGCATTCACAAAGTTGCTTTGGCAGAAGCCGATCGCGTCGACCTTTCTTGTGTTCCCTGACCCAATAGAATGCCGCTATTGCGATTGTCATCACTGGTATCGATCCTTCTGCTGTCCGACTGAAGCAAAAGTTGGCTCTCAGTACACCTTAGCTAATCTTAGTGGGTCACCGCTACATTCCGTCTGGATGACGGCACCGAAACATTTTCTCTTTTTTATTTCAACCTTGGCAACTTTTGTAGAATCTTTTTAAACACACAAAGAGTATTTGATCTCATTGCTTAGTAAGACCCTCGCTATTCATAGTATGGTTTCAGTGAGAACCTCTTTGTAAAGAAGTAACATATAATCTCTTTATTCTTATATCAGAACAGATTGCTCGTATTTATGAACTTGTTGATACAGTCACGAGCGACCCACAGGGAGATGTTGCTCAGGTACAAATATAGTTGAAGCACATGCCATATATTCAGAGAAATCCAATCGCTTCTCTAGAGACAAATGAATATAGTGATACATCAATATGCTTGCCCAGCCGCCCAAAGCACGAACAGCAGCACCTTCGTCATGAAGTGCAAACAAGGTTGTGCCGCCTCCGATTCGAAGACTATGAGACAGACCTTTGAACTGTGGAAGATTTGCCGCAGAAAACTTATGTGAAAGCCAGTCATCAAACCAAGCTCTAGTCATTTCTTTACCAGTCCTTGGGTCTCGGAACAAAGATGTACGAGATAAGTCGTCCTCCGGTTTTGCAGGATCACCAAGTAACATAGCTTTAATAGCGTTTCCGGAATTGATCCCTTGAGAAGGTGGACCAAGCGTAAATGCAGAAGTGTGACGGAATTTACCTGTGGGGTCTGACTTAGGTGGTTTCATAGAAAACATAACTACAATATTATCATTGTTTTGAACATCCACTGAGACTCGTCCTCGATGAGTTACAAAGAACGGATCAAAGTCTTCATCATCCCAATCAAACAGTTCATTGCATATATCTCCTTTCCTACAACATCCACACCAACACGTAGTGGCGAAAGCAAACCCGAGGCGATCAAGAGCATTTCCCTCAAGATCGAATTTCTGCCACAGTGCCTCCATGTGCTGGGGAAGGACAGGAGGTCTTAGTGCTTTAGCCAGTGGTTCGAGGTTTTGAAGAGACTTTGTAATAGCTGCCATACGAAGTCTGCTGCGCCCATCCTCGTTTCTTATCCCAACTGTACGTCTACTTGATTTTTCCTAAAAGAGACGTACTGTAGATACACATTGACCTGCATATCATGCAGAGTTACGACCTTCTCTAGATCCTGTCAGCTTTTGTTTTGATCGATCACGAGGGTTAGTGCTTGTCACTTGCTTTAATGAGATTAAGACATCTTCTCCTTCTTCTAGAGTTTCGATTGACGGCTGTTTCCGAAACAATAGCAATCAATCCTGATAATTTCGCCAAATAGAGTCTACAGAAAGGCTAGTGCGAACATCCAGTTTTCTATTTAGAATTGGCTTTTGATTTTGATAGAATTTTCTCTTGATCGATTCGAAGAGTGAGTCTAAAGTCCACAGAGGACTGAAGACTACGCGGTTGATGTCGAATAGTCACAAGATTTGTTTGTTCAGATATTTGAGCTCTCAATCTTCTTTGATTGTTGGATCCATCCCGCCAAATTCCATTCATCTTGCGCCTTTTTGTTTTTGTTTTGCGATTCGAATATGCTTGTTGTTTGAGGATACTTGAAGTCGAAGACCATTGTGATAGACAACTAGTATTCTTAAGAAATATTTATTGCCACAACCATAAGGAATAGGAAATGTTAAGAACCAAATTGAGGTACCTATCAAATTCAAGATTATGCTTTTTTGAGTTGTAAGTCAGAAAACATATTTTGTTTATAACCAAAAGACGTTGATTAAAAAACAAAGTGCACTTGGCTTCAAAATGATGATTATGATAAGTGACATATTTGGAATGCATTATTCTTTGTTGATTTCAGAGCGATCACCTTTGAGATTCCTTTGGTTGTCATCATGACCTTTCATATAGGCCATGCCACTTTTAGCCAACTTCTCTTGCATATCAAGAAGTTCTTGTACTGACCATTTTTCTTTAGGTTTTCTAAGTGGTTTGATTACGATACAAGCTCTTGCTATCCATTCATGCCAAAGCGCACAAAGCGAGACTTTCGTAAACTTTTTCATACCCTTTCTTTTTGCCTCAGCGACCAACTTTTCTATCTTATTTCGGGTGCGGCGTCAGGGATTATATTTTCGTCTCCGGGGATATGATGTGCCATAAACGTTAAATCCCCTTTTACTCTGTTTCTCGGAGAATTGTTATGAAGAGCCTCATTAGGGTTTTTGTTGCTAACCGAGGTACCGATACTTAACATACTGCTTCGTTATCACATCTTGCAAAACATCGCTTGCAACTTGGAAGAGGTGGCAGGCCGATGCGTTTTTGATGCTTCATTGCCAATTCCACTGAATGTAAAAAATCCAAACCTTCTAAGAAGCAGATTGGAATTAAGTTTGCACTGATGCCAATCGAAAGACTTCTGGGAGATTGCCCATGAAGTACAGATCGCCCGCAATTCCACCAAATCCGCTAGCCTTTTTATCTTTAGACATAGCTGCATCACCAGCACACAAAACTTTCCTGAGTGAATTTCTCGTGGTGATTTCATTAAAGGTAGGAAACAATCTTTTTCAATTTGTTCGTGCATCCAAATAACATCTTTGAGAAATTGATCATTTTTCTTATTATACGCACGTCGTGCCGCACGTTAATTTGTTGTTTCAATATTGAACTTGCGCCGTTTCTACGTTCATTACTTTCAATGACATAGCTACATAAAAACCATGCAGACCGATGAAAGAGTCGAGGCTTTTGAAGGGCAATGGTCCAGAATCTGCCCTCATTTTCCTTACACTGTTCAAAAGATCTTCTGATTTTTTCATGCACTTGACATGTGACTCTAGTTTTGGACCAAGTTTGACAGCTCCTTTTGAAACATCAATTAAAAGGCCTAGTGATTCATGCCGTACAGCGTAAGGCATATTTGCTTTTTGTTTTGTTAATATGGGTACTTCAAAAGTTATTTGGCCCTTTGGCCAACATTTCCTGGGGGCCGCTTGCCCATTACCATCATAAATCGTTATCGTTGCTCCATCGGTCTCGTTTTGCCACTGGTGTTTGACGATACCATGATTCGAATTCTCAGCATGAGCCAGCGACTTCATACTTTGTGTCTTTGAGTTTGTTGAGTTATACTTGCATAATTCTTCCTATCTGTGCGGCGTGGCCCCATTGTTGTACATATTCTGGGCCACGTCTGCAGTAGTCATTAGGTGAGAGTAAATATCCGCCTAGTGATGAATCCATGGAGTTCTCACGTGGGTGAGTACGATCCTGTTCTTTCCGTAGCTTGCTTGAACCTGGTTTTGGAATCACTGATACTGGTCCGGCGTGGAAAGGTATATGAGAAGGATTTATAGATGCTTTCGTGATCCAACCTTTGCCAACTTCATCATTTGTGGCTAAGTCTTTTTTATTCGGTTTTTATTCGGCGATCCAACTTTTCGATTTAGGTCCTGCATCGGGTCCGTTGGGTCTTAAGCTTTCGAAGGAGCTATAGAACGTTTCATAGTTTTTCGTGGTTCCGGGGATATCTCACTGTAAGCACTGTTTGCAGTAGATTTTTCACGGACTTTTTGTTTTGGAACTTTACCTCAAACATGCTAATCGCCACTCATGAATCGCCAGACCGACGGAGGACTCGAAAATTACCATTTCGCTTGTGCAGTTATCTCATGATATCCCTGCAACGATACAGGGAGCCCGAACTTCGGGCCTTTTCTCCATTCCCATCGTTCATAAAGTCGCGAAAAAAGTTGAAGGGTCTCCGGCGGAATTGGGAGTCGTGCTCCTCGCAACTGATACTGATGCTGAAAAGTTTGCAAGTGCCCGCGGCGGGTGGCGCGCGGACAGCGCGCGACGCGCGGACGTCCGACGCGCGCGATGTACCGGGGACGCCGCTGGCGACCGGCGCGTCTTGTCACGTGGAGAGAACGGGCACTTGCGATGGCACCGATTCGGTGGACGCACGCACTGGCGCGTGAGATGAGCCGGCAGCGGGCGGGCGGGTATAAGCGGAAACCATCTGGTAAGAAGCTTGGTAGTCTCGGCAGTAGAGCAGGGCGGCTGTGAGGAGCGCATAGAAGCTGGGCCGTGTCACTACAGGCAGTGAACAGTCACCGAGCCTGTTGAGATTGGCACCTTGAAAAGCCAAAAAGTTACGTACAGTGTCGATTCCAGGTCCTGGACGGGGCCCCGTCAAATCGGTGGTCGTTTTGGACGACAATGTTTTAAATGGCTGCATCTTTTTTTCACACCTCCTAAAAATAAACCGATTTCTAAAAGACTTAGCCACATTTATTAAATTACGTAATTCTTTTGGGTACTCTAATGCACCCTTGTGATTGGCTGAGGCAGATATTATTGGTGGTATGTCGTCGGCATCCATATCCTGACCGATGACAAGGGCTTGAAGTAGCAGTTGATCAGGAAATTCTGTACCCGGCAGAGAATTAAGAAAAAGTATCATGTGATCGCGATTCTAACCAAAATCTGAATTTCCCAATATTGTGCTACCTTGTGGGGCTACACGTCCTGAGTTATTTATTTTGACTACGAATCCTTTATCGATTATTTTTCGCATTAAGGGTGTGTGCGTTCATTTCTAAACGAAGCTCTCCACCGCGTCTTCCGGCTCGTTGCTTAACACGATGTGTACTTCCAAGTTGCTCTGAGTTATCTAAAATAAATTTACCATCTTGTCTGTTGATAGAAAGCCACTGATCAATTTCGAGTAGTGCGTTTTGTGTGAGAAGCTGTCGCCAACTTGATTATTTTGCTAACTGTTCTCGCATCCAAGATGGTGCATGTGATGGTTATAATTTGCGAGGAGTTGTTTTTGTAGTAGTCCTCACCGAAAAATGTGGCGTGCTTACCATTGCCAGTACCTCTGTAGTTGCCAAAACAGGTTTCCATTCTAGCGCTTTTTCGAAGCGCCGTGGAAAAAATGAATAAACTGGCAAACCATAACGGTCAAGTAGTACTGTTTCTGTAAAAGAAACACTTTCTCTAAAAAGTTTATTTGATTCAAGGACCTAATACTTAAAGAAAGGTCGATCGAGGATAGGCTTGACATTCTTTTGTAATTGAGTCTTTGTTGTATTTCCTTTGTGTCCAAATTCGCAACCGTCATATCGTAATGCCTCTCTCTCTTCTTCTAGGTATGAAAGTCGTATAGGTGGTGGTGTTTTTAGAGGGACCGTATGACCTTCATGACCACCGACGAGGGCTCTTAGAGCGCGTGAGATTTTAGGATTAACGATTTTGATCTCATATGCTGACCATAATGTTTTGTTACTTTTTTCAGAATGTAGATCAATAGATGTATCAAGAGGACCGTAGATATGCTTGACTGTTTGAAAACCATCTTTCAGCTGAGGAGCTGTAGGCTGTGATATGATATTATAAGATTGGCATATATTTTGTTGATTTGAGAGAGCATTTCCTTGATTATTTTTTAGAAAAGCTTGATTCATATTATTTGTGTTAAAAGAATGCCAGATATTTGACGTTAGTGGAGTGATCTTTCGGCTGATCCGTTTGAAAATTGAACATTCACTGATGCTATAGTTGTAAGGTAGTTTCAAAGAATAGATTAGATCACAAGATACAATTCGTACGTCTGCTCTGTCGGATTCGGAAGATAAAGGAATTCTTGCACCATTAGTTTTCCGTTGAGATGTGTGTACGTATTTTTTTGAGCTGTCTATTTGATTTCTAGTATTCAATATTGAAAGATTCCGATTTTGAAGCTGAGATGTTGTACTGGTAGATCATATGATGACAGATATCTGTTTTGAATGTGATGGCCAAGCTGTAAAGTTGTAAATATATGCGAACGTGTAGTATAGATGTGTGATGGAAGATTTAGAGGAAGTTTTGAAATGTTTGTAGCTGATAGCGTTATATCAGCTACTTTGGCTCTAAAAGTCTTTTCCTGGCTTTTAAAAGAGTTTATAATTGCTTTAACTGCGAGTAGTGTAGCTTTTCGTTCTGCTCTTTGTCTTTGGAATGATGTAAATGGTTCCTCTGATAAATTTTGATTGGTGAGGTCTGGCCAACGATCCTCATAAAGTTTGTTGCAAAATCTACCTGTTGATGAAGCTCTGTGTCCCTTTTTTAGACATCTTGCGCATGTTTGACTTTTATTTATTGTCAAGCCGTCAGTAGCTTGCTCTGGTATATTGATGTACATTTCTCTGATGCGCACTCTAGATTCTTCATATTTTGCAAAAATGGCTTCTTTTAAATTACCTGATGGTGGAGATCCAGATGGTTGTTTTGGTGATTTGGCTCTCTTTTGAGACGAAGGGTCACCTTTTTTAGTTTTTTTGGGGTGTATTGCCCATATCACCACGAGGAGTTTGTTACCGGTCCCAGGTACGATTCCTGTAGTAAATGATGGAGAAGGTACCATTTCATCACGAGTGCATAAAGTCTCGGCCTTAAGAGTTTTTAAAGCATTGAAGAAGCTATCATGACTATGTTCCGGAACATTGGGCCCAATCGTCAATATAATCTGTAAGTCGGGGTATTTCGAATGTTTTCTTTTCTATACGACCTTGTTGTTCGTTATTGGTCAGACCAATATCAAAAACATTCCTTTGATGTTCAGAAAGAGAGTCTTCTATTAAACAAATAACCTGGCACATTTGAAGTTCTCTTGAATAATCGAATATTATTTGTTTGCACGAAATTCAAGTATACTTGTATACTTTAATATACTTCACAAGTATACTTCAATGTCATCAGGACGAATCACAACTGATGACATGTATTCTGATAGTCTATGTAGTTGTACGAAACCCCATGAGAGACTAGAAAAATTGACTTTGTCTCTTGTAGGATGTACTGGGGCCAGTATGTTTTGTTAATTCGACGTCTTCTGTAGCTCGAGCTTTGGCTGCAACTGGGCATCAAAAAAGAATTGTTCAATGGTGATCATCTTTTGCGATAAGGCCGAGAATAGATTTGACCACAAAGTTTGGAGGAAGAAAGAAGCAGCTTCCTTTGGGTGCAATTTGTTTAGCAACTTTTTTAGCACACTGAATAACCGAGTGTGGTGTATTATAGATTTTTGTGCCTGCAATGTTTTCGCTGATTTTGATTCCACCTGCTTCATCTGTGCCCGTACCGGTAAGGGCATATTTTGAAAGTAGTTCAATAAAACGAGGCTCTTCACATTCCATGTAAGCATTTCCTGAGTATAAGGTTGAGAGAGCAGTTTGATCTTTTGTTATGATTCCAGAGCCAGAGGCATCAGCCGCATGATCGTTCATCATATCAACTGCCCTGATCCTGATGCAAAAACACTATTCCGGTAGTCCAATCTATTATCCAGCGTTGGGATTTTACAGAAACCTTCACGGGCGACCTTTACCTTTATTAAAGTTTTTTACGATATTTTACTTTATTTTACCTTTACTTTAAGACCCTGCACATTTAGGTAAAATAAAGGTTCATTTGCTTTACTTGCTTTGCCGCTTTGGTAAAATAAAGGAAACTTTACTTTACGAAGTTGTAAAACTAAAGCTTTCGTAAAGCTTTCGTAAAGGTTCCTTACACTGTAAGGCAGATATCATAGTAGCAAATAATAGAGCAGAAAATCAAGAAAAACATTAAAAATAGGGGCTAACGTTTTTTTTCAATTCTCAAAAAAAAGTTTGTTTGTTTGAACGAACACCGAATCCAGGAGGTTGGGTACTGTATCACTCTCATGTTAAAAAAACTCATTTAATACGCCACTTTGTCCAAATTTGGGTCGGAGACCACCCCTGGACTCGGAATTGAGCTGTGCTCTCAGCCATTGGTTTGTTAAGCACTATTGCAACGACTACAACCGCGGTATTCCCTGACTGTAAGTCCCTCCCACCTTTTTGGTCCTCAATTTGCCAAATGTGTACGCTCCAGACAGTGACAAGACCTTCATAATACTCATACGCAAGGAACTTTTACTGAGCCATTTCCATCAATAGATATTTCAGTAGTATTCCACCAACACCGACGGCAGGAAGGGATGCTGGGATGAGCGTGCTAAGCACGAAATGAAGGAAGGAAATGCCCCAGTTCGACAAGAAATAAAGAATCCACTCCTTGCCCCGTTGCGCCCCGCATCGTCCTCTTACTCTATTAGAAGATAGAGCTGCGCCTAAAGTGGGATAGACTATCCCCATCCATTTTAAATGGCTGGGGATAGTCCATATCAAGGCGTTGGTATGGCGGCAGTGCCATCTGGCTTCGCAAGCTCTTCTCCCTGCGCCTCTGTCGAGTTAGGCGACTACGTCACACTGCCTTTATGTCTGCCAATCGCCGCTTCTCCCAAGGTCTAACTTTGCAGGGCCTACGCGCAATATCTATAAAGTTAGACCTCCCAGCCTCCTGTGAGTTTTGTTGAAAATACGGACTTGTATTTTGTAAAAAACCTCTCTACTTCGGCTTTGGCGTCTTCAGGAATTTGCGCAGCGTAGTGTACGTCTGTGCGGTATTCTTTGATGGCCATGTTAGCGCGAGCAAGCATTTCTTTAAAAATCTTCTGTTCATGTTGAAAATCTAGACTATTTATTGTAAGGCAAGGTGCGTGTAGCTCGAGTGGGTCGGCCTCTTCCAGCGGCGCTTGGGCCTCTTTTTGCTGTGGGACGTAGGCGCTGGCGTCTGCCATCGACCTTAGCCGTCGTAAAGTTCCCCCCGGAAATTGTCATTTTTCGTCAAGGT
>JAULCF010341101.1:0-11770 GCA_032361265.1 Devaleraea mollis | reverse complement strand
CCAAAAAATGCTTACAGAAATATATCATTTGGCAGAGACCCAAAGTAATGAAATTTCAAGTACGCTCTTGCATGAGATGAATTGTTCAGTTTCAGACCTGCGACCGAATTTTGATGGGTTTGGGGCATGGTTCATTGCACTCATCATTA
Source organism: Devaleraea mollis (assembly GCA_032361265.1). Taxonomy (NCBI): domain Eukaryota; phylum Rhodophyta; class Florideophyceae; order Palmariales; family Palmariaceae; genus Devaleraea; species Devaleraea mollis. Next base: position 11,621 of record JAULCF010341101.1, on the reverse strand, counting down.
GCAGATGATCTGGCACCTTTCCAAGTCTACAAATATAAGCAGGAGTTTTAGATTGCAATTTAGATATTGCTGACGTGCCTTCCCCGCAGGACAGCCTCGTACTTCGTTGCCTCGCCCGTGAAGACCGTCGAGGTTTAAAATCACCACTACCCCCGGGTTTGTATTTTTGTCGATTGAATAAAAGGTGGTGACATCTCTGACCACATGATTTTCGACCCCATTGGCACGGACAGTTGACGAAGCTCGACCAGGAATGAAGACTTCGCTAACTGTTTAGATTCCCTCCCTAACAAGAGGCTGAACTGAAACGGAAGATGTCTTTGCATATTTCTGGGCCGCATGCATGTCCTGCGGTCTACTCCCTCCACCAACAGCAGCGGAGACCCTTCCCATAGCACGCCGACGTTTCCCTCGCCTCGTCATGACCACCGACGGAAATTTACTGAATACTTAAGAGCGCGTAACGAAACACACTAAATTGAACATGAAGTCGGCTTTTGGGTCTGAAATAGTCATAACAGATACCCAGAAGGTATGCCGCCAATATAGAAATTGAAGGGAGATAGGTGAAAGCACTACACGACTACTCTGAAAGATTTTACCGCGGCAGGCTGCACAACGTGAGGAGAGCCACAGGAGTGTGTGAGTAATACCGCACGACACAGAGAAATGTGGAGCTGTGGAATAGATGTTACGCTGCGTTATCACTTCTCAGCTTCGCAGAACGAGATCTTGACCACTGCGCTGGCAGACCTGACAACAACGACTAAATGTACTGCGCTAAGGACGGTGACTGGCGAGCGCTGTCACACGCGACTTTCTACAGTAAACAGTTCTTCACAGTAAGCAGCATCATGCAGATGAAGTTCCACTTTGTAGGAGCTACCACATTCCATTTGGTAGCTCCTAAAAATTGACACTTCAACAGCAAGATGCTGACGACATGATGGCGTCATTAATACGAAGGCCGCCTTGACCGAGACAAACGGTGCATGGGTTGATAACCTCAGGAATGAGACTCACAGATACTCGACATTCAGGCCTTTGACAGGCTCCGCTTAGCAACGCTACAGTCACCGGCAGCTCAACAGGCGGAAAAGGTTTAAGAAAGCGAAGCCTCCTCCGAACAGGAGTGGCCCCAGCAGCAGCTTGAATACACTTAACAGTGGCACAGGAAGGACCAACGCGGCCTTTCTTGTCGACAAGTTAGGCCCGTAAAGCGAGAGGTCGAAGGAAGATCTAGTCGAATTGTTATCAGTCAGGCAAGTTACTTTACAGCGTCGAGAAGTGGTCGCCCCACTTACCGAAGTGCAAGTACGCGAGAACAAGATGGAGTAATACTCCCGGTATTACCGCAGTCCTCATTACCTACCACCACAACGGCATCGTCTCCAGATGCAAAAGATCGAATTGCTGAGACCATCGACCTGGAAGAGGACTCGTCAAACTCTGAGTTCTTGAACTTGGCTGACGCCTCAGCCGATTCATCATGTGCTGTAGTAGAATCAGGACCTCAAGCGAATACTTAAACTACCTAAAACAGGACTAGGACCCCAGGATATGAACACGAAAGACTTAAATGCGTTGAACCTGAAACAGGAGATGAAGAGTCCCAACAAATTCACAAGCGACGAAGTTTGTTCAGACTACTAAACCCTTCGTCTGTTATAGAGCTTCGAAGGATTATCACAGTCCTCGACAGTGAAGAAATTTTCGCCGCCGTGCCGACAAACATTAGAGGGATAATTAACGTTAGGGGAAAGGATATCAAGCGACTGTTCAAAGACGGTATTTGGCTCAACGATGAGGTAATCAACTCCGTGGCATGTATCGTCAACCGTGCCAATGCAGGGTCTGAATACAAGCCCCCCATCTTCAACTCCTTCTTCTTCGACAGGTTGTCCAACGAATTGGGCCCTTACCCTGCACCCAGAGTAATCAATTTCAATTATGCGGAGCGCTGGTCGAAAAACATTGATATATCTGCACTGGATATTGTCATGTTCCCTATCAACGTTCGGAATATACACTGGACCCTTGCATACATAGACATGAAAGCAAAGATACTGTGTTATTTTGACTCCTTGGATCACAATGAGACGAAACATGTGAACTTACACCAACTTGAACAACTAAGAGCGTGGATTTATCAAGTTATTGACAAGACAAGACGCCACAAATACAAAACATCACTCGACATACCGTCCTGGAATTGAGTCATGGGAGGGTCTTATTTCCCTCAGCGAGATGACTGGAACTAATGCGGTGTGTTTGCCATCACCACTGCTACTTACCTCGCTTCAAACCGTCGTCCATCGTATAGACAGAAGCATATTAAGAACACTAGGCACTATATTACTCAAATTATCTTAGCGGGCCATTTGGAGACTGTAACGGAGGAAGTTTGAAACCCGAAATCGTAGACTGTTGACAGCTTAGTCCAGCACATTTAAACGCTTCATTTTCGTACAGAAAAAGAGTCGCTCCTCACCTCAGAACTTTCATGATGCATACAGTCACAGTTGGAAGGATCTTCAATGCCATGGCATAATCATTGCAATGATTCCAGTAGTAATTTACTTACCAAAATAATTAATCAATATCGCCTTCAGTTTGCTCATTTTTTATGCACGCTCGAACCATCCCAATATTGAACTTATTCGATCTAGTAATTGTTAGGTTAGTACAGTACTGCATGGTCAGTCTCTGAGGGAAGGGGCAACCTGTAGGTACTAGTACTTACCATGATCGTCTAGGCAACCTGGTGTGTTGTCAGTTAAGACGTCCAAACCTAACATCAGTCGGGAAGCAAAACAAACAGTCTTATACGGAAAGATCCGGAATGGTTGGCAAGGAATGCTCTGTATGCCGACGATGATCTTCCATCAGGGTGAGTTTATACTCATCTTATATTGGCCTTTGAAATAAACAGTACTGTTGAAAAAGCCTTGCGCGCTTTAGTGTGTGTTAGTAACACAATGTTACGGTTTTCGATTTTCGAGGAAAAGGCGTACAAGGCTGTACACGATTAATTGAGAGTCTGTTTACAGTTCGGAACGCCACATCGGCAAACAACCTTTTCGTATTCACCCTCATACTCAAACTTGTAGTCGTACAGAAGCTTGGAGCTCGCCTCCAAAGCCTTCATCTTGTAGAAAACAATATTCACATTTCCGTCCAATCGGATAGTCTGAGCATAAATGTTAGGTTGACAAGAATGATTGATGTACCTCGCAATAGAACCCTTCCTCGTAGCGTCTAAAACGAAATCATAATCTAGAAGAAACAATACGAATCCCCAATTCCAGATTTCTGGTATTTCACCTCCCTTAAGTTCGACACAGGTCTCCGGATGGCCTCTCCAACATACTCGACGACAAACTCATCAACAGGCACGTTTTTCGAAATAAAAAACCAGCCAGTGCCATACACAGAAGACTTACCAAGTGTCAGTAACCTTTTTCTTTGACCCAAAGAGTTAAGGGCGAGGTTTTTAGAATCCAATTCAGCCCTCGCGACATTTCGCCTCAAAGCTCGAACCACAGCACGAACGGAACGTGCTAACTGAGAATTGGTCCGACTGTTCCGCGATGCAACGTTGGCTTTAGAAGCAGTCCGATGACCTACACCAATTACAAATGCCCCAACTTTTCGCGACTGTTTGGTCAGTCGGTAAGTGGATATATTCAACAAATCGCACCGGGCAGTTGACGCTTCTGCTGAACAAAGCGGAGGCGTACAACTCACGAGGTATGGATCTCCCTGGGCGATCGCTCTAGATTCTTTGAATGCCACGTTTTCTTCTTTTAGAGCGAATCAAGCGCGATCCCATGAATTGATATGCTGATTGAGATTTTTAATGCGCTTCCCGGGGTTCGCTAAGAGAAGAGCAATACTGATGGTCTTAAAAATGTAGACGTACGCTCAACCGAACTGAAATAGAAAAGGAATGACGCAGCACTGATCTCGACAGTAACGAGGGGGTAAGTGTCTTTCACCTGTCCGAAACTTGACGCGAATAAATGCTCAAGAGAACGTACTTATAGGGCTCAGGCTATCCGACCGAACAGATAGTCCTCACTGTCAAATAATTGACCAACTGCATTTATAAAAAAATCCACCCCGCTTTTCAAAGCCTTAGGACGTTCACAATCCGCCATATCAATTTCCGGCCTAGGCTCCACGCCTGACATCCTCAGCACCAGGGGGAAGAATCGCGTGACGGTTTCCACGTCCCCGTAATTAGTTCCAATAAGGACCAAGCCTGTAGACGGATGGGAAATAATAACATAAGTAGAAAGGTGTAAGTACTTCTCCCAGGGCCATGCCTACGAGCTGTCGATACTTCACACATGCTCATCACGTTGGCTATGAGAGGTTTTCATGTATTCGTCTCAGAACCCGACACCAACCGTCTTAGCGCATCAAGCGTAGAAATAGCATGGGCATATTTTGTTAAGATGTGAGTGTCTGCGTGCTAATAGGCGTGAAATACGGACAAGTTCTTCATCTGTCTGTGAATAAATCACACTTGAAGAACCGAGTACTTGCTTTACGTTATTTCACACGGCTGGAGACTAGATTCGATACTGAGGTTTGCTTCAGAATGCCCAGGCCCAGGCTCAACTGCGCATACTTTGAATAAACTACCGCTCGGAGTGCTGGTGGAGCTGTATCGCTGTATCTTACTGTTATTGTTGTTACCAGGGAGAGGAAGTGCAGGGTAGTAAAGACACAACCTCCCCCTGCGACGTGACAGAGAGAATCGCGAGAGGAAGAGGACCATGGAAAAATAGGGTGAGAGGTGGGACTAGCAAGTAGCTCGGAAGGGGCGATTTCTGAGAGCGAGAGACGAGTAGTACAGATTTCCGATGAGCAATCTTGTGGACGACGTGCTTCACGCATCGCACGTTTGAGGTGAAGAAGAGAGTGTTGGCCGGCACTTTCCGCGCCTGCATTGCGGAGGGAGAGGCATGAAGTAAAGTTGATTATCAGCACAGAGGAAGTGAGCCATCCAAGTGGCCATACGGGGACAGGGGTTTGCGTAATTTGAACGGCAGATACTACGGACAGAATGGAGACTGGATTGGGGGCGCCCAAGCCGGGGGCGGAGTCTGCGCCGGTGCGACTGGCGTCGGACCGGCGGGCTGGTTGTTGCTACTGGATCGACTTTCATGTCGTCGTTTGCGTTATCTCTTTCGACTATGTAATCCTCCTCAACTACGGACAAGTCATCGAGGGTGGTTGCTGAGCCATTAGCGATGGCGTCGGACTGATGGGAAGAAGCGTCAGCGACATTTGCGGTGTGAGCGGCGTCGTCAAAGCCGACATTGGGCGTCATTATGGACGGTACGCTGAAACTCACATTGCGCTTCGGGCGAGCCGCGAGCGGCTCAGAAGTGCTGTCTACTTCCATGGGGACCACTTACGCTGTCGCCGCTTCGGCGGAAAGTTTAAAGCTTGCGGGCTTGGCAACGATAGTTGGAGCTGTAACGGAGCTGGCGCCACTAGAGGGCGGGGCCTGCTTGGCTTCGGCAGATTCCGCGTCGCGCTTTAGTGAGGCAGGCTGGTCCACGTTCTTGCTGGACGAGCCTGCGCCAGTCTGCGAACCACGCCATTAGTGCTCCATCTGTCGAGCGAAGGATTAGTCGCAGAGAACGTGATATGCACAGATGCCCGGCGCCAAAGACATTCGCATTCCTGTTTAAGAAAGATAGGGGATGGAGTAAATTCGATATCGAATTTACTCCATCCCCTATCTTTCTTAAACAGGAATGCGAATGTCTTTGGCGCCGGGCATCTGTGCATATCACGTTCTCTGCGACTAATCCTTCGCTCGACAGATGGAGCACTAATGGCGTGGTTCGCAGACTGGCGCAGGCTCGTCCAGCAAGAACGTGGACCAGCCTGCCTCACTAAAGCGCGACGCGGAATCTGCCGAAGCCAAGCAGGCCCCGCCCTCTAGTGGCGCCAGCTCCGTTACAGCTCCAACTATCGTTGCCAAGCCCGCAAGCTTTAAACTTTCCGCCGAAGCGGCGACAGCGTAAGTGGTCCCCATGGAAGTAGACAGCACTTCTGAGCCGCTCGCGGCTCGCCCGAAGCGCAATGTGAGTTTCAGCGTACCGTCCATAATGACGCCCAATGTCGGCTTTGACGACGCCGCTCACACCGCAAATGTCGCTGACGCTTCTTCCCATCAGTCCGACGCCATCGCTAATGGCTCAGCAACCACCCTCGATGACTTGTCCGTAGTTGAGGAGGATTACATAGTCGAAAGAGATAACGCAAACGACGACATGAAAGTCGATCCAGTAGCAACAACCAGCCCGCCGGTCCGACGCCAGTCGCACCGGCGCAGACTCCGCCCCCGGCTTGGGCGCCCCCAATCCAGTCTCCATTCTGTCCGTAGTATCTGCCGTTCAAATTACGCAAACCCCTGTCCCCGTATGGCCACTTGGATGGCTCACTTCCTCTGTGCTGATAATCAACTTTACTTCATGCCTCTCCCTCCGCAATGCAGGCGCGGAAAGTGCCGGCCAACACTCTCTTCTTCACCTCAAACGTGCGATGCGTGAAGCACGTCGTCCACAAGATTGCTCATCGGAAATCTGTACTACTCGTCTCTCGCTCTCAGAAATCGCCCCTTCCGAGCTACTTGCTAGTCCCACCTCTCACCCTATTTTTCCATGGTCCTCTTCCTCTCGCGATTCTCTCTGTCACGTCGCAGGGGGAGGTTGTGTCTTTACTACCCTGCACTTCCTCTCCCTGGTAACAACAATAACAGTAAGATACAGCGATACAGCTCCACCAGCACTCCGAGCGGTAGTTTATTCAAAGTATGCGCAGTTGAGCCTGGGCCTGGGCATTCTGAAGCAAACCTCAGTATCGAATCTAGTCTCCAGCCGTGTGAAATAACGTAAAGCAAGTACTCGGTTCTTCAAGTGTGATTTATTCACAGACAGATGAAGAACTTGTCCGTATTTCACGCCTATTAGCACGCAGACACTCACATCTTAACAAAATATGCCCATGCTATTTCTACGCTTGATGCGCTAAGACGGTTGGTGTCGGGTTCTGAGACGAATACATGAAAACCTCTCATAGCCAACGTGATGAGCATGTGTGAAGTATCGACAGCTCGTAGGCATGGCCCTGGGAGAAGTACTTACACCTTTCTACTTATGTTATTATTTCCCATCCGTCTACAGGCTTGGTCCTTATTGGAACTAATTACGGGGACGTGGAAACCGTCACGCGATTCTTCCCCCTGGTGCTGAGGATGTCAGGCGTGGAGCCTAGGCCGGAAATTGATATGGCGGATTGTGAACGTCCTAAGGCTTTGAAAAGCGGGGTGGATTTTTTTATAAATGCAGTTGGTCAATTATTTGACAGTGAGGACTATCTGTTCGGTCGGATAGCCTGAGCCCTATAAGTACGTTCTCTTGAGCATTTATTCGCGTCAAGTTTCGGACAGGTGAAAGACACTTACCCCCTCGTTACTGTCGAGATCAGTGCTGCGTCATTCCTTTTCTATTTCAGTTCGGTTGAGCGTACGTCTACATTTTTAAGACCATCAGTATTGCTCTTCTCTTAGCGAACCCCGGGAAGCGCATTAAAAATCTCAATCAGCATATCAATTCATGGGATCGCGCTTGATTCGCTCTAAAAGAAGAAAACGTGGCATTCAAAGAATCTAGAGCGATCGCCCAGGGAGATCCATACCTCGTGAGTTGTACGCCTCCGCTTTGTTCAGCAGAAGCGTCAACTGCCCGGTGCGATTTGTTGAATATATCCACTTACCGACTGACCAAACAGTCGCGAAAAGTTGGGGCATTTGTAATTGGTGTAGGTCATCGGACTGCTTCTAAAGCCAACGTTGCATCGCGGAACAGTCGGACCAATTCTCAGTTAGCACGTTCCGTTCGTGCTGTGGTTCGAGCTTTGAGGCGAAATGTCGCGAGGGCTGAATTGGATTCTAAAAACCTCGCCCTTAACTCTTTGGGTCAAAGAAAAAGGTTACTGACACTTGGTAAGTCTTCTGTGTATGGCACTGGCTGGTTTTTTATTTCGAAAAACGTGCCTGTTGATGAGTTTGTCGTCGAGTATGTTGGAGAGGCCATCCGGAGACCTGTGTCGAACTTAAGGGAGGTGAAATACCAGAAATCTGGAATTGGGGATTCGTATTGTTTCTTCTAGATTATGATTTCGTTTTAGACGCTACGAGGAAGGGTTCTATTGCGAGGTACATCAATCATTCTTGTCAACCTAACATTTATGCTCAGACTATCCGATTGGACGGAAATGTGAATATTGTTTTCTACAAGATGAAGGCTTTGGAGGCGAGCTCCAAGCTTCTGTACGACTACAAGTTTGAGTATGAGGGTGAATACGAAAAGGTTGTTTGCCGATGTGGCGTTCCGAACTGTAAACAGACTCTCAATTAATCGTGTACAGCCTTGTACGCCTTTTCCTCGAAAATCGAAAACCGTAACATTGTGTTACTAACACACACTAAAGCGCGCAAGGCTTTTTCAACAGTACTGTTTATTTCAAAGGCCAATATAAGATGAGTATAAACTCACCCTGATGGAAGATCATCGTCGGCATACAGAGCATTCCTTGCCAACCATTCCGGATCTTTCCGTATAAGACTGTTTGTTTTGCTTCCCGACTGATGTTAGGTTTGGACGTCTTAACTGACAACACACCAGGTTGCCTAGACGATCATGGTAAGTACTAGTACCTACAGGTTGCCCCTTCCCTCAGAGACTGACCATGCAGTACTGTACTAACCTAACAATTACTAGATCGAATAAGTTCAATATTGGGATGGTTCGAGCGTGCATAAAAAATGAGCAAACTGAAGGCGATATTGATTAATTATTTTGGTAAGTAAATTACTACTGGAATCATTGCAATGATTATGCCATGGCATTGAAGATCCTTCCAACTGTGACTGTATGCATCATGAAAGTTCTGAGGTGAGGAGCGACTCTTTTTCTGTACGAAAATGAAGCGTTTAAATGTGCTGGACTAAGCTGTCAACAGTCTACGATTTCGGGTTTCAAACTTCCTCCGTTACAGTCTCCAAATGGCCCGCTAAGATAATTTGAGTAATATAGTGCCTAGTGTTCTTAATATGCTTCTGTCTATACGATGGACGACGGTTTGAAGCGAGGTAAGTAGCAGTGGTGATGGCAAACACACCGCATTAGTTCCAGTCATCTCGCTGAGGGAAATAAGACCCTCCCATGACTCAATTCCAGGACGGTATGTCGAGTGATGTTTTGTATTTGTGGCGTCTTGTCTTGTCAATAACTTGATAAATCCACGCTCTTAGTTGTTCAAGTTGGTGTAAGTTCACATGTTTCGTCTCATTGTGATCCAAGGAGTCAAAATAACACAGTATCTTTGCTTTCATGTCTATGTATGCAAGGGTCCAGTGTATATTCCGAACGTTGATAGGGAACATGACAATATCCAGTGCAGATATATCAATGTTTTTCGACCAGCGCTCCGCATAATTGAAATTGATTACTCTGGGTGCAGGGTAAGGGCCCAATTCGTTGGACAACCTGTCGAAGAAGAAGGAGTTGAAGATGGGGGGCTTGTATTCAGACCCTGCATTGGCACGGTTGACGATACATGCCACGGAGTTGATTACCTCATCGTTGAGCCAAATACCGTCTTTGAACAGTCGCTTGATATCCTTTCCCCTAACGTTAATTATCCCTCTAATGTTTGTCGGCACGGCGGCGAAAATTTCTTCACTGTCGAGGACTGTGATAATCCTTCGAAGCTCTATAACAGACGAAGGGTTTAGTAGTCTGAACAAACTTCGTCGCTTGTGAATTTGTTGGGACTCTTCATCTCCTGTTTCAGGTTCAACGCATTTAAGTCTTTCGTGTTCATATCCTGGGGTCCTAGTCCTGTTTTAGGTAGTTTAAGTATTCGCTTGAGGTCCTGATTCTACTACAGCACATGATGAATCGGCTGAGGCGTCAGCCAAGTTCAAGAACTCAGAGTTTGACGAGTCCTCTTCCAGGTCGATGGTCTCAGCAATTCGATCTTTTGCATCTGGAGACGATGCCGTTGTGGTGGTAGGTAATGAGGACTGCGGTAATACCGGGAGTATTACTCCATCTTGTTCTCGCGTACTTGCACTTCGGTAAGTGGGGCGACCACTTCTCGACGCTGTAAAGTAACTTGCCTGACTGATAACAATTCGACTAGATCTTCCTTCGACCTCTCGCTTTACGGGCCTAACTTGTCGACAAGAAAGGCCGCGTTGGTCCTTCCTGTGCCACTGTTAAGTGTATTCAAGCTGCTGCTGGGGCCACTCCTGTTCGGAGGAGGCTTCGCTTTCTTAAACCTTTTCCGCCTGTTGAGCTGCCGGTGACTGTAGCGTTGCTAAGCGGAGCCTGTCAAAGGCCTGAATGTCGAGTATCTGTGAGTCTCATTCCTGAGGTTATCAACCCATGCACCGTTTGTCTCGGTCAAGGCGGCCTTCGTATTAATGACGCCATCATGTCGTCAGCATCTTGCTGTTGAAGTGTCAATTTTTAGGAGCTACCAAATGGAATGTGGTAGCTCCTACAAAGTGGAACTTCATCTGCATGATGCTGCTTACTGTGAAGAACTGTTTACTGTAGAAAGTCGCGTGTGACAGCGCTCGCCAGTCACCGTCCTTAGCGCAGTACATTTAGTCGTTGTTGTCAGGTCTGCCAGCGCAGTGGTCAAGATCTCGTTCTGCGAAGCTGAGAAGTGATAACGCAGCGTAACATCTATTCCACAGCTCCACATTTCTCTGTGTCGTGCGGTATTACTCACACACTCCTGTGGCTCTCCTCACGTTGTGCAGCCTGCCGCGGTAAAATCTTTCAGAGTAGTCGTGTAGTGCTTTCACCTATCTCCCTTCAATTTCTATATTGGCGGCATACCTTCTGGGTATCTGTTATGACTATTTCAGACCCAAAAGCCGACTTCATGTTCAATTTAGTGTGTTTCGTTACGCGCTCTTAAGTATTCAGTAAATTTCCGTCGGTGGTCATGACGAGGCGAGGGAAACGTCGGCGTGCTATGGGAAGGGTCTCCGCTGCTGTTGGTGGAGGGAGTAGACCGCAGGACATGCATGCGGCCCAGAAATATGCAAAGACATCTTCCGTTTCAGTTCAGCCTCTTGTTAGGGAGGGAATCTAAACAGTTAGCGAAGTCTTCATTCCTGGTCGAGCTTCGTCAACTGTCCGTGCCAATGGGGTCGAAAATCATGTGGTCAGAGATGTCACCACCTTTTATTCAATCGACAAAAATACAAACCCGGGGGTAGTGGTGATTTTAAACCTCGACGGTCTTCACGGGCGAGGCAACGAAGTACGAGGCTGTCCTGCGGGGAAGGCACGTCAGCAATATCTAAATTGCAATCTAAAACTCCTGCTTATATTTGTAGACTTGGAAAGGTGCCAGATCATCTGCTAATGATGAGTGCAATGAACCATGCCCCAAACCCATCAAAATTCGGTCGCAGGTCTGAAACTGAACAATTCATCTCATGCAAGAGCGTACTTGAAATTTCATTACTTTGGGTCTCTGCCAAATGATATATTTCTGTAAGCATTTTTTGG
>JAULCF010338879.1:0-11772 GCA_032361265.1 Devaleraea mollis | reverse complement strand
TCCTAGTCTTGGTATTGTTCACCACCACACTGCGCTGCATCCGAAATTGCGTTGCGGTACACTTAAATTTGCACGAGCTCTGCGTATCGCGCTGTGCCGAGCGACGAGCTTCGCAGCTTCTTTCCCGTCCGCACCGGTGAGTGCTTATGCCCACCGACGCTCACCGGTGTGGAGGGTAAAGAAGCTGCAAAGTGCGTCACTTCGGTGAGGAGGCAAACGTGCGTGGAAAAAGGCGTGCCTACTACCGATGACAAAATTCTATGTGGTCCGCGGTCATATGCACCGTGCCCGGCGGCGTGTGGCGTGACGCCGCGTTCCGCGACGAGTGATTCGTCAGCACACTAAGCGTGCTGACGCTAACCACGCCCGTCTGTCGGAGGCGCGCCGCGCGCACAACTATATCGAGGCGGCGGGCGGCGGCTTCTCGTCGACCAGCTCTTACTCGACTTCGGCACTACCTTCACCGAGCACCATGCGCAGCGCCGCAATTCGCCAGCCATAAATATGGCGTGGTGAAGCCGGCAAGGATGTGAATGGTCAACGGCCTCGGTAGAGTTGTGCGCGCGGCGCGCCTCCGACAGATGGGCGTGGTTAGCGTCAGCACGCTTAGTGTGCTGACGAATCACTCATCGCGGAACGCGGCGTCACGCCGCACGCCGCCAGGCACGGTGCATATGACCGCGGACCACATCGGATTTTTTCATCAGTCGTAGGCACGCCTTTTTCCGCGCACGTTTGCCTCCTCACCGAAGCGATGCGCTTTGCAGCTTCTTTCCCCTCCGCACCGGTGAGCGTCGGTGGACAAAAGCACTCAAAGAAGCTGCGAAGCTCGTCGCTCGGCACAGCGCGATACGCAGAACTCGTGCAAATTTAAGTGTACCGCAACGCAATTTCGGATGCAGCGCAGTGTGGTGGTGAACAATACCAAGACTAGGAATTACGCCTCAGCACCGCTGCACCGCTGCACCGCAAAGTCAGGTATAAAATTTGTTAGTGCTTCACATTTTGAGATCGACTTAGTTGCTCAGTAGCTGCGCTGAGCTGCATAGCTTAGTTAGAACTGTCCACCAATGCAAAGCCGCAATTTTGCAAGTTCAGGGTACTTTTAATGCAACGCTCCGGACATTCACGAGTTGTGTCCTGTTAGCCGCCTCCGACTTCACACTTGCGAGAATTCTCACAGGGCACAACTTGTGATTCACAACTTCCACGTTGAATCGTATACGATTGGTATAGCAATCGAGAATTCTCGCAAGTGTGATGTCGGAGGCGGCTAACAGGGCTACAGTGCTCTGATGACTTCAAGGCCGACTTCGTGCTCAGCTCAGCTGTTGGCACCATTACAGTATGAGATGTCTTTTATGAGATTTACTGGTATGAGATAGACAAAAATGACTTTTTGCACGGGGTTCTCATTTGTTTGCGCGTTTGGGCTAATCCACGTGGGTCCACCACTGACATCTTCGTCTATATGACGAAGACGTCAGTGTTGTATTAGATCTAATTATTGAAGTCGCCTCCCATCTCTGCTGGGTCCACTCGCAGAGCTACTTATTTTAATAGCTCTTTTAAGAGCTCTAGTCATAGCTCTTAAAAGAGCTCTAGTCAAGCGTCTTATTTTTCAATCTAAGACGCTTGAATAGAGTTCTGAATAGGTCTTTGAGCGCCGGAGGACCGAGGGGCGGGAATGCGGGAGGGAGAGACAGCTGATTCTCGGGCACTAAAGACAGAGCCCATGGATAGTGGTTATGGAACCTTGGCCATGTGTTAGCGCGCCAGTGCCGCTCAGAGTGTGAAACACATGCGCTAAACCACGCTTCAATCGAGCTTTGTACACCACTTTGTGGTGCTTTTGGTGACTGTTTGTGACTGTTGGTGTCAGCACCTGTTTTGGCCATACAAACGAAGAAGAAACAAAGTTTCGAAAAGCACTCTCAAGAAGGGGTTTTCGAGCTTTTCAAGGAGTGTTTTTTATTGCATTCTGAGGCTTTGAGAGTGTTTTTGATAACAAAAAGTCGAGTGCTTTTATTCCCCGTTCCCCAATCGCACCCCCTCGCATGGTGCAACCTGCCTTCGCCGCCGTCTAGTGCGCCATCGGAGTTGCTCTGGCGAAGCCTTATGAGGCAGCCCGTGCGTTTCATTGTAGTTTCCCGCACGCTTTTGTTCGCGGAAGACCTCTCCCTAATGCTGCGGACCTTCTCGCAGGGTTGGTGTGTAGTTCGCCCGTCGCAAGTAGTCACGTCGGAGCGCATCGCGTCTGCTTTTTTCGCGCTCTGCACTAACTTTGGCGCAGTACGCTCGCGCTCAATTCTACACAAAGCGTGAGGTATTGAGTGCGAGCGCATTGCGTTGCCGCTGGGAATCATCGTCTCTCAGTTCGTCGACGAAGATGTCGCGAACTACCCTCCGGTCGGCTTCACGAGTGGGAGACTGTTCGCCATCACTGCAGTGATCATAACGCTTTAGCTTAACCTACTTTATCTTATTGATTCATACACCAGTCCCGCCGAGGAGAAACGCGAGCGCTTTCTAATTCGCACTTAAGTCGCAGCGCTATCGTCGGCCATCCGCTAGGCGCAGCGCTCACGACAACCGAACTAGTTTTGACGGCGGCGCCTGCGCAGGCGCGGGCACCGCTCAGCTATTCTGCAGGACGATAAATCACACAAGCGCCTCTTAAGCGCGCTGAACGTAACGCATAGGAGAACGAGGTGGCGTCGCGTGGCCTGCCGCAAACGTCTGACCCTTGTAGAGCCATGGTCGAGCATGGTCGAGGGACAAAAAAACAGACCCAAATACTGTACATAAAAATTGGTGAAAAATTGGTTTTTGCTATGAGGTCATTGCTAAACCCAAGTAAAACCAACCCTATTTTATCGTCGAAAAACTACATAATTCGTGCGCCTGTTCCCTCCTCCCCCACGTCCATGACCGCCGCGCGTCCGAGTTTTGGTCGCCCCTCCAAACCCCGCTCCGGTCTCTCACCGCCGCCGACAGCGAACAGATCTGCCGCCGCAAGTCCCTTGCCACACCCGGCGGCTCGGACTACCTCCTCGCCCTAGCCGTCAATAGGCCCATGCCGAGTGACTACTACCAGGTCGCCATTGGCCGCCTCCTGCGACTGCCCCTCGTCGACGAATCTCTCCCCTGCCCCGCCTGCGACCTCCCCGTCGACAAGTACGGCGACCACCACCTCGTCTGCGCGAAGAGCTCCCTCAGCGGCGCAGTCTCCCGCATCAAGCGTCACAACAACGTGCGAGACCACGTCCACGACCCCGTTGTCAAGGACGCGCAGCTGCCCTCGCACATCGAGCCGGAGGGCCTCGTACCCGACACGCATGGCCGCGCGAACCACGACCGCCCCGCCGACGTCTACGTCGACACCGCGCTAGCGTGCGGCACGCCTGGCGCGGACAATACCGCCCTCGCCATCGACGTCACTGTCGTCAAAGCCGACACGTCGCCTCTCGCGAGTGCAGAGCGGTCCGCATCGACGCGCGCGGAGGACACGAAGCGCCGCGAGTGGGCGGAGCGCAACGCCGCGCTCAAGGAAGAAGGGCGGCGCGCATGGACTCCGAGCTTTGAGTTTCGGGGGTTTGGGTTAGACGTGTACTGTGCGCTCGGCGAAGAGGCGCAGTCGATCCTGCAACAATTCGCGGAACAGCGCGCCAGCCGACAATCTTTGTCTGTCGGTCTGTGCAAGCGTATTGCCATTCAGGGAATCAGCGTCACCGTGCATTCTGCGAACGCACGTATGATAAGGTCCAAGTCTCCAATCAGGACCCCTTTACAGCTGCTACCACCTCGGATATCCTGGGTGCTAGCTAATACAAAAAAGTATGAAATTATTTCTCTCCTCCCCCATAACTTGGGTTTAGCAATGCTCAATCCAAGTAAAAACCAAAAAATCTCAGTAAAAAACCTGCCCTTCCGAGTTGACCGTAGATGACACTTTTCAACGCTCCCCCTTCCGCTGAGCCCCTCCTGCGCAACTTAAAAAAATCGGATCGGATTTGACCTCATCGTTTTCGTTTTTTCGCTCTCTCCTCATCGTAACTCACTACTTCAACACAACTTGTTCAATACATTGAATCTGTTACGTTACACATCGCAGTCACTTCGCAACACTCGAATACCACTTCAAGTTCAACTATAGTTAAAAAAAAGTGATCCTGGTATACCGGGATTACCGCCCGTAGCTGTCTTAAACTGTTTTAAACAAATCTGGTTTGAAACAGTTTAAAACAGTTTAAAACGCAGGGCAATTTTAACCATGTTCCAAAATACCCTATCATACTGCTCATCATACGCATTCTTACGGTAAATAATCCGATTTGACGACGGCGGGCTCGACGCTGTCGCGGAATTGGAAGTTACAATTTTTTTAGTGTCATCCGCGTCTTTTCTTGAAGAAGAATAGTTCTCGCTTTAGAAATGTATTATAGCTAAGACATGCTCAGTACCAATTTAGGTTGTGTCGACAATAGGTGTTTACCCAAGACCACAAGTCGATTTAATGTCGTCCACATTATCTTTGGGGGAAAATAGAGAGCTGTCGCAGGCATCATTAAACGCTATAACTTACAAGTCTCAGGGAACCTTTGTGCTTAAGAATGTTGTTTAGCAATTGCTAAACAACATTGAATAACCAAAAAGCATACTAAATAGCAAAAAGTCACAAAAAACACCAAAAAACAAAAAACAAAAAAACAGTATAAAACAAACGCCAGCTCCAAAAATGCATGTTTTATTCAGGCGGTAACCGGGATCGCGCTCTTTTTTTTCTAAATATTTAAAAACCTCTAAAACCTTTAAAATCTCCCGTCGTCCCACTCCGTCACTTCATTCGAGTATTACTCTAAAGTATACCCTGGCGAGTGCCCACTTGGCAAAGAGTGGCGCTCTTTCCCGCTCCGATAAATCTAACGACTTCAGGAAAGGTAAACGAGACCTCGTCCATCCCGGGATCTATTTCATCCTTCCCCAGGAGGGGTTAGTAATTACTATTACCTCCCGGGAAAGGTTAACCACTCGGCAGTTTTCATCAACACACATCGCTGGAGGGGTGAGGTAGTCGTGAGCGCTGGGCCAGCGATCGAGCGCTGGCCCAGTGCCTTAACCACTAAACCCCTACACGCTTCCCAAAGACACTTAAGCGATAAGTCATAACTATCTCGCAGCAAAACAGTTAACTCCTAATGACAAAGAAAGCGTTACGTATTTTGTATTCCATCCAAATGCGGCAGCAAGACCCTTCTGGGTCCACCGCAGCATACAGATCAACTAACTGGTCTCTTGGAATTATACTTCCAAGAGACTAGTTAGTCGATCTGTATACGCGTATACGCGTATTACTACGTGTAAAAAAGCGAAATGGGTGCATACTTAAAAGCGAATAGTTAGTCAATCTGTATGCGGCAGTGGACCTAGAAGGGTCTTCCTGCCGCATTTCGCTTCAATCGATCAAATTGCCATCACCCTCGCTCGGTTCCCAGTCACGTTCAGAGCCTCCTACACACGTTTTACTTTCAACCCAACCCTCGTTTTTCGTCACTTTCTGACCTTCTATAGCCCTAAAATGCCCTCTGCACACACTTTTAAAAATCTCATACATTGCAGAACATGTGCAGCTTTCTCTCAGAGACCACACCTCCTCCGATAAATGCTGCTGCCCAACCAGATAGCACTATCCCCCATCCTCCACGCAGAGTTTCACACCAACCTCAATTCCGTATTACGCCTCAATACTCGAATTGTTGTTGCTCGCTAACTTGTCTCTTCCAATTTGATCGATTGAAACTTCGAGGTGCTTTTTTACGCTTACTAGTACGATTAAAAAACACTCCGAAGTTTCAATCCATCGATTGAAACTTCGGCCGCTTGGTTCCCAGTCACGTCCAGAGCCTCCTACACATGCTTCACTTTCGACCGAACCCTCGTTTTTCGGCACTTTCCGACCTTCTATAGCCCTAAAATGCCCTCTGCACGCACTTTTAAAAATCTCATACATTACAGAACGTGTGCAGCTTCCTCTCAGAGACCACACTTCCTCCGACAAATACTGCCGCCCATAATAAACCACTACTCCCATCCTCCCCCGCAGAGTTCCACGTAAAAGTGTGCTTAGCTGTACCAACTATTGTGCATTTCGCTTATGCAGAATTCTGCACTGTAAACCACTGGAAATTTAGGTTACGTCGTAACGACAATCTGGCCTCTATTTATAAGGAACACATCTCATCGAGCACAGCGCGTTACTTAACGTTTCAAAACACCGTTTGCAACTAAGTCCCTATGGAACCTCTCCCACTGCCCTCTAATGCCATCTAATCTCCCAATAGGGTCCTTACAGTGTCATCCACGTGTCTTTCTACTTGGGTTTAGCAATGACCTTGTTATGATACTGTCCATGGTTTAGGTCGAATCTAGAAATATTTTCCGAAAAGATGGCCAGCGTTGCCTCCGTCCCATGGGACGGAATATTTCTAGATTCGACCTAAACCATGGACAGTATCATAACAAGGTCATTGCTAAACTTGCAAGTTCCTGTCTTGTAACAAGAGCCGTTTTGGCGGTAGATACCACTGAAAAGCCCTGCTTCTCAGCTTTGCAGCGGTACAAATTGCAGGACCAACGGAGAAAATCTTCCTATTCTAATTTTTAAAAGAGTCCGTTTTGTCCCGAAAAAGGGGATAACCGCGGTAGTTGCCGTAGTAATAGCAATAGTACTACGGCAACTACTAGTATGATAATTGTCTGGTAATACTAGTAGTAATAGTAGAGTGCCAAGAGTATGTCGTCTCTATTAGGGATGGCACACTCTTGACACTTATTGTCCGCGCGGATCTTTTCCATCTTTGCTTACAGTAATACTGTCTTACATCAATTGAACGCACTTTAGCAATGTTAGAGCGCGCGTCAAGAGTATGCTCTCTAAAGTGTGTTGAATTGATGTAAGGCAGCATTGCTGTAACTAACGATGAAAAAGTTCGCACTTTAGAGCACGCATCAAGAGTATGCTCTCTGGAGCAGGGATTGATAATAGGTTTGGGAAGTAATTGGTACACCGTGTATAATAATATGCTATTACCGAGTACCGATTAGTACTCGAGTACAGAGTAATAGGCGAGACTACGGTTATAGGTACTCGGTACTCGGTGATCACCGCACGTGAGGTGGCGCTCGGTATACTACCAATTACCGAGTACCCATTACCCAATACTCGGTAATAGCCTACTACTGGTACTCAGTAGTAGCTCCTACCTCTGATATTCTATTTTAATACATGTGCCAGTACGGTTAAAACCGTACTGGTACTGGTATTAAGACAGAATATCAAAGGTAGGAGCTGCTACGGTACCGGTGTGGGTTATAGAACACCGGTGAAAGGGCATACCTGAGGCGCACTGAGGAGAGATCCTTGTATGGGACTAGAGCATTTAATTTGCTGACTTCAAGCCCTTACAGTCGATGTAATAGGTAATAGGTAGCAGCCACTCGCGCATGTAATAGGTACTCGGTAATAGGTTGGAAAACTGCCCTATTACCAATCCCTGCTCTGAAGTGCGTTGAATTGATGTAAGAGGCAATACCTTTCCACGTCAAGCTTTACTTCAGGTGGTTAGCAGTGACAGCTTGGCCTCTGTGTCCTGCCGGACCACAGGGCTCATGATCAGCAAATCCAGTTTGATTTCAGTCGATATTTTAGGCGCATAGATCTTGCCATCTCGTGACAGGCACCTGTGAGATGACTGTATATCTACTGTGAGAAAATTATCCTCGGCCGGTGGCATGGCTTTCTCAGATTCGACGATGTTTTTTCCAAAATCACGTTATTGTCAAAAGTCTGAGATTCTACGTCCGGGGTCGGCACGTAGAGTCTGCGCACTTTTGCAGTAGCGCCCCAGAGTGTCATAAGATCTGGAAAATGGCTCAATATATAATCGAACTGAGAGAGTATGAGTGCCTACCGCTGTATCTTAGACACCAAATATGCAGGCATATTTGGATGTCTCTTCAGCGGATCCAAGATAAAAACGAGTTTGCTGTGATCTGTGTAGATGATCGTCTCGGCGCAGGCGGTATAATAATCCGTCTGTGCCATGGAGTAGACCATGGCGAAAGCCTCCTTTTCACTGATCGACTATCTTGACATGGCACCGGAAAAGGCGCCTCTGACGAACGCCAGCATCTTGTGGCGTTGCTCTGCCTGAGGCTTTGCCACATCCTTCTGGGGAATTTGCGTCAGAATACCGGCCCAGTAGTGCTATGAGGCGTCGGAGTTCATGAAAAGCCTCTTGTACGGGACCAAGTGTCTAAACGTGACTCTCTCTGCGATGAGTTGCTTAATATCCTCAAAGATTTGTGGACGTCTGGGGTCCATATGACTGACCTCAGCTTCACTTTCGCTAGCGCGTTCTTTTTAGAACCTTTCCTTTTGTTGAGGTCAGCAGTAGGGCTTGCAACGGACCAACGCTTTTGCTGTACTCCGGGATACCCTTTCACATCTATTTTATCGCGCAGATAAATTGTTGGAGATATCCGGCTGTCTCGGGCCTCTGCATGGAGAGGAGACCTTCGATGCGCCGGGGATCCAGGCTGATCCCCTCAGCCGAGATTATCCTCCCGCAACAATTTTCCTTTTGCGTGACCAGGTTGCACTTGCTTGGGTTGAGAGTGAAGTTCCACTCTCGGCACTAAGCAAGGAACTTTTCTATGATCTCCATGTCCTCGACGAAATTGTTTGCGTGGAGCAGCCAGTCGTCAAGCCAGATGAGAACATTCCTTGAAATTTCCTTAGAGGCTTTCGTGGCTCCCACTTGCAAGTGGATGCCTGAGTTTTTGGCGTCTAGCAGATAGCGGAGCGGCTAATACAGCGTATGAGAGTCTGTGCTTCTGAAGGTATGGTTGTGCCTTTCCTCAGGATGTGTGCCTACTTGGAAATATGCATGGGTCATATCCATTCGTGCGAAGATATATGTATTCTGCAAATAGAGGAGCATGGTCTCCATGCAGGGCATGGACCTATCGTCCTTAATAATTGCATTGTTTATCGGCATAAAGTACACCTGCATGCGGAACATGGCCGGTGGAGCCTTAGGGACGAGGAGGGGGCGGCAACCCATTCGGAGCTGAAAACTGGGCGGGCTAGGTTTTTACCTTCAAGTCCGGCGCACGTATCCGACAAAAAGCATGTTTTTGTGGCGGATATCCCCTAGCCTAGCTCTGACGTTTACAGGCTTGGCTCCTTCCTTTAAAGGAATGCGGATAGGGTGTATGTCCCAGGGTGGCCTACCATTTAGTGTTAAAGAAAAAACGGAACGGTATTCATTTGTAAGGTAATATAACTGTGTCTCAGCCTTGCTAGGGATCTTCTTTTTGTAAAAAGCGTCAGCCCTATAGCTTTTGATTACACCATAGGCCCTATTTTTCAAAGGTGACACTAATGCTTCTTCCTTCGTAGTGTCCACTTAAACTATTGTAAGACAATGGTCGTCTTCCTCTAATGGGTCGTCGGTGTCGTCTAGAGGCGCAAGAGCTCTCCTAGGATCCATCTGGATAGGGACGTAGTCGCCGGCCTAAGTCTCAGAATGAATCCTGCGCATTTTTTGTGCGACTGCAACTTCATCTTTGTGATCGAAGTGTACGGTTTTGGCTTCATCTTTGCGAGTAAAGTCCAAATCATTGAGTTGTTCGTGGTTTTGAGCCAGGTTTTTGCTGACATTTAACATAACTCCGCCAGTAAAAGGCAGGCCGAGGATCTTTCCCTCATAATTATCGTGGATATACAGCTGGATATTTTTGAACTCGACCGGCCCTTCGGTTTTTGTTAACCTCAAGGTAGATAGTGTGACTATCTCCTTGGATGTCGCTGATGACGAGACGAAAGCGCCTTTCATTGTTTAATGTGTTTCTGCACCATTATTTGTGTAAGAGATTCCGGCCTTTTCAAACTCTGTGAGGTGTTTGAGGCCGAGTAGATTCAATTCAGAGCCTGTATCAAAGAAACAAGCTAAATTTTCGCCGTGAACCTGTTGCTCAGATGTGCTTGTATCTGCCGTCTCATTGTGGATGTTTTGCGGGCGTCGCTTTTCATTGTAAAAACCTTTAGAAATAACTTTGCCTTTTTCATCTTTGACAAAGTGTAGAAGTGTTGAGGATCTTCTATACTACCACACAAAGGCTTCATGCTTTTTAGGGCTGGAGACTTCACTGCGATTGTGCGAGTGTGGGCGCTTTTGCACTAGCGCCACAATAATCGCGGGAATTGCGCGCGTCGAGTGCTCTCCCAAGTCCCTTTTGTCTACGACCTCTTTGTGGAGCTCGGTTGAACGTTTTTGTTCGTTTGCCCAATCTGTGTTTTCCTGCGGAACATCAGATGCTGGCGACTCTAAACTGTTGTTGCAAATAGTACAGAGAGAAACAAAGCCGGCGCCCTGGTTTACGTGAGTTAGTCGAAAGTTCAACGAGCAGTGCTTGGACATAATGCGAAACCCAACTTTTGGGCAGTGCGAAGGGAAATAATACTTTCTGCGCAACCAGAATCGACTTACATTTTAAGGCTTTGGCCGTTGATTTTACGGCCATTGCTGTTGTTGGATGGTAAAATCAACGACTAAAACCTTAAAATCAGGCCTTTCTAATTTAGGCGTCTGCCTAGAGGCGCCTAAATTAGTAGATTTAGGCGCCGGTCGCTCCCAGGAACCCCCACTTTGAAGGAACACGCCTAAACTAAGCCTCCTTACAGTGAGAACCCTCATTTCAAGCCCAGTTAGGGTTCGACAGGAACTTGCTACTGTAGTTTTAAGTGATTCTTTTACGCTAAAAATCATTGCTTGCACTATTCTTTTCAACAAAACAATTTTAAACTGAGATAAACAGAAGGAAAACAAGCACAGTATCAACGCATCACATCTTTAAGCTTTGAAGGTACTCCATTATCTTGCCGTGAACTATCCTTCCCAACGACAAGTTAGCAATAGAAGAACTCTTAGCCATTTAATTCCCTCTTGACGATCGAAAAATCGCTCTCTACCAAGGTCTTATTATTGACTCGGCTCCCTGCCGCCGTTTTCGTCGTCCATAATTGCCATATGTCGCATTATCATACACATGGCGCCCTTATAGCGCCCACAGGGTGCCATTAAGGGCGCTATTTAGTTATTTTAGGCGCCAGATTGATCTTTGTTTTAGGCACATTTAGGCGTTTTTCCGGAAACGGCCGTGAAATGCCTAAATTAGAAAGGCCTGCAATTTTTTTGCTAGGTTGGTTTTATCCTCGTGATTTGAGATATGTGGCGGGGAATAGTTGAAATGAGTTTTTTTGGACACATCAACTTTTGGAGTTAGGTATCGGAGGTTTCGCTCTGCATTCTAAGCTTTCGAATGAGCTATAGAACGTCTCATAGTTGTTCATAGTTCTCCAGGTATCCCACACGGCCGCGACAAATGCTTACAGTAATTTTCTAAAAACCACCTTAATTAACGCATGTCAAATACTAAAAATTTCGTTAGAGCTTTACTATAAATAATTATTACGTTAACGTATAACGTCAACGATTTCAATTTATTTCGTAATGTGTGATAAAGGAACGCAGGACTGTTACGCTTATTAACGCAAGTCAGGTACGTTCCTGTACATGGGCCAAGCATGGCAACTTAACATACTCAGGTTGGAAACGCGCAAACAGTATCGACCCCCGTACAGTAGAATTAACCGTACAATTCTCTTCAAATAGAGACAGCATTAATCACCTGCACTCGTACGGTACA
>JAULCF010337768.1:0-11775 GCA_032361265.1 Devaleraea mollis | reverse complement strand
GGGAAGGGAGAGTGGCGCTACGGCGCTACGGCGCACGCGCCTGTCACACCGACGAGGTGGGGAGCGCTAGCAGGGGCGGCAGAAGGGGCGATGGCGGGAGCGGGCGCGGCAAGAAAGACTCTGTTTCAAATTCTGTGACAACAAAAACTCGACAAGTGGCCAGAACTCCGCCGAAGCTTGTGTGTGCGTCGAAAAGGGCCGAAATCCCAGTTTTCTGTTTCCTATTCAGTTATGATTACACCTGGAAGCGTCCCGCCAAAATCACTGCTTCAAATTGCAAAAATTTCACCTTCTTCATCTGCCCGCCAGATCAAACCACCATCGGTACGATCACTCTTCTGCGTAGTACCCTAAGTTGCAGAACTGCCACTCCGAGATCTCTCGAGGGCGGTGTCGCCCTAACAGCAACAACTGCAGCTTACTCCACCGCTAAGACTTTTCCGCTACGGTTTTTGCTGTTTTCTTTTTCACTTTCAAGCGTCACTGATGATGACGCTTAAAATAGGTCAAACAGCTAAGCATCAAGACGGGCAGCGCATGTTAACCAGAACTAAAGCAACTTAGCAAATTGATCAAGTAAGCAACTGCCTTAACTCTGGCTTGTCCATTTTTTTCTGAATAGAAGTCGCAGCCATTCGCTATTAACAGTGCCACCCAGGAGCTTCAAATAATCTTCTGGTACAAGCAATTAACTTGCATAAAAAATAAACACGGTCAGACTGTGTTTAATCTTTTAGAGAGTAATTTGCTTTTGCTTGCTCAGGCTCTTACAAAGATTGTTGACATGACTCTCGGTAAACTACAGCTGTATTAACTTAGATGGCTCTATCTTGCGATATACTATATTTTTTAAGTCGCTGTCCGCCGCTCAACCATACCAAAAACGGTCTTTTTTGGTGATCTTAAAAGATATTTTTGAAAAAACTAAGATCGTAAAATATATTATCTTTTCAGATCTTTGTATTAAAAGATACGTCTCCTGCTAGTAACGAACATGCTCGCTACAGCTCTTTGCTTGTATTCGACTCTGGACATACCTTGTCCAATTCTGTATAAAGATATTTTGAAACAGATATTTTATACATAACTGAGAATATGCCCACACCAGTCGAATACGCGTAAATAGCTGCAGCGAGCAGGAAAAGACAAAGCTTGCGGGAAAGATATATTCTACTTACATCATCGTTTGTTGTGCGAAGCGATTCGATGCTCTCCACGTTGCACTAGGAACTCCGTTGTTATATTCGATGACACCGCGCGCTGTCACAACAAACGCGCCTTCATATGAACCATAGTACCGGTATGCGACAGTGCGTTTTTCCGTTCGACCATATTTTATGGTTAAAACGGAAAAACACAATGGCTGACACTACCACCTGAAATAGTCAAGACCCTTTTCCTCGCTCTTGCACTGACTGCATCGAACTTGGCAGCTTTTTCTGTCTAACCTCAATAGCTGCCATCTGCCCCCTGCTTCTCAACATCTTGTCCTTAGCAATGGGCGATTGCTATTGGTGTAGGCGGCTTGCCATTATGGTATTTTGCCTATCGTACGATATTAATATCGTACGCGTACGGCAAAACGCGTACGGCAAAATACCATAATCTCGGAGATATAGTATTCCGAGTTTGTTCAAGCCTGGTATCATAGGGTGTGCAGTCACAACTGTAAACCTTGATATGCTTCCTCCGTATCAAGGTTTACAGTTGTGACTGCCAAAATTTAGATGCGACCGGCGAAGGGCGTGGAGAAGAAGGACAGCGGTTGCCTGATTGTGCATGAATTTTAATTAAAAGATGATGTTGGCATCATCTTATTCGTCATGCGCAAGTAGGATGACATCGTCCAGTCAACAAAGCCGCCGCGTTCTGAGCTAATATTTGAAAATAGATTTAACCTCGAGGTTTCGAAGCCAACAAGAGGGTTTTTTACAATTAAAATTGTTTGAATAATATTCAAACTAATGAAAACCCTCCGGTTCAACATAATATATGTTGAGTATAATACTAGGGTAGCTAGGGGAGCCGAAGCTAGACAAGAGACTCTCTAGAAGCTCGAGCTATTGTAGAAGTACCCAAGTCCCCCAAGTGCGTGCGCAGGTCTGACTAGTTTGTTGATTGGACAAAGCGCCCAGCGCCACTGTACGCAATTTGGGCTTTGCTTTTACCCGGTAAAATTTACCGTGAAAGATGCGTGCTTTCCTCTCTCTACCTAGAGAATTTAAGGAAATAACTATCCTTCCAAGACCAGGCAACGTGTGTTTTCCCACCGCATCTGTAACTTATACCAGAGTATTCAAAATTTGAACTAAATTAATATAGTTTGCGGAGACTATTTAATAGTCTCCGCAAACTATATTAATTTAGTGTCCAGGACATTAATTAAAGAGCAAACAAGGGCCTTCTAAACGTCCAATATTTCAGTGCCAGCAGACTTTTACTGAAATTTGACAAAAAAAACAAGGGTTCTTAAGTAGTGTCCGGATATATATAGTGTCCGTATAGATATAGTGTCCTGAACACTATATAATTTGACACACCCTCCCCCCCCAAAAAAGCTCTACTTGACAAGTGTCCTGGACTATTTGAACCTAGTTGCGCATCACGAGATCCTCCGTGCTCGTGCCCATATCCTAGTGGACAGTAAAGAATGCACCGGAGAAAAAACTATTTGAATGCTTAAAAGCGCAAACAAGCCGACCCGAAAATCTGACGGAAAACGGATTCAGGTGGTTTCCATTTTTTCTACTGCACCACCCCCCGACGCGCCCTTCCTTGCCCGCGCAAGAACCGCAGTCTCAAGGCTCTCAAACGGAATCTTACCGTCGCGCCATTGTTCGAATCCAGGCACGTCCTCCCACACTGAATAAACACTCTCCTTCTGACGAGTCTTGACAACACTAGCTGCGCTCTCGCCTCTCGCCCTTCCACCGTCCTCTCCAGCCTCCTTCCCGCGCCCGACGCCCATCTCCATCCGTAATCGCTCAATCTCCCTCCTTAACCTCTCCTCGACGCCTCCCGCAGCAACAGTCCCCCTCTTCCCCTCCTCAGCGCTCTCCTTCTCCCTGCGCACAAGCTCGTCCCGTAGTCGCCGGCGCCCAGAGTCCATCGCTCTCCGCTCCTCATCGCGAGCGCGCCGAGCACGGATGCGGTCGTCGTAGTCGGCACGCAGCGATTCGTCAGAGAGCGTCTCATGGGCGACGAAGACGCGCTGGAGCGCTTCGGCGGCGGATGCTGAGCCGGGGTTCTTGTCCGGGTGGTAGCGGAGGGCGAGTTTGCGATAGCTGCGCGCGAGTTCGCGGCTGGTGAGGGAGAGGACATCGGTGGTAGAAGAGTCGAAGCCTAGAACGGCGTAGTAGTCTTCAGGTGAAGACATTACGGCTGCTCGTAGAATAGCAGTACTTCCGAGGCTATTCGAGAGTTCTCTAGCTAACTGGCACTGGCGATGCGCTCAACACTTCTAAAACCAGACTTGGAAATTCAAAGCAACACGGGCATGCCCACGGGTGGCAGACAGTATCATAGTGTAAGCCAGAAAAAAAACGCAACAACGCGCTTCGCAATGTTTGCGTGGAACTCTACTGTATTTTTAAATAGTGTAGTACAAAATTCAGATCTCTCATTTTCTTTCGAATCTACGGACTAAAGGAGATCTACTTTTAAGTCTGTACCACCGAAATGATCCCAGATCTTGCGTCCACTCTCTCTCCCTCCAGTCGCGTATATGCTCTTTATTCCCTCTCATACGACAACGTTCATCGGAAAACCTTCTCCATTTGAGATGGCCGGCATCAGAGGAGACAACGAGAAGCGTTGTGAGGAGCAAGGGTAGCAATGCTATTATTGAGAGAGCCTGGGCTAAGGAATTGCTGCACACATTTGACATCATTTCGGCGAGAAAAATATACCTTCTTTCCCTTCGTCTAACACAGAACACGAGATATCTGAACCGCTGCACCGGGATCCCTTCCTGCACCGCCATCTACTTCGGAGTACTTTTTAAGGATCTACTTTTACTATCTACTTTTAAGTACCCACTCTTGAAAGGATCTGCTTTAGAAAAAGTAGATCCTTAAAAGAGTGGGAAGACAGCGAATAATGGAGAGGACGATCGTCCTCGCCATTATCTTCCGCCTGCCCACTTTTTTAAAGATTTAAACTGCATCCCGCCCTCAGCAGTATACTGCGGTATACGGTAGACCGTTAAGGGATTTATACGAATCACCTCGCGCAGGCTTGTTTTTTTTGGCCGCCCTTTAAATCAACTTTCCCATTTTCCTGTCACCATTGCCCTCCCGTCACTGCGTTGTACCGTGATCATGATCAAAGCACGTGAGCGATGTTTCTACAATTGGCAAAAGACA
This sequence comes from Devaleraea mollis, assembly GCA_032361265.1. NCBI lineage: Eukaryota > Rhodophyta > Florideophyceae > Palmariales > Palmariaceae > Devaleraea > Devaleraea mollis. The sequence continues at coordinate 7,411 of JAULCF010337768.1, read as the reverse complement.
AAATGGATAAAAAGGTAGAAACGTAGAAACAAGCGATTGCTCGAATCGAGATTCCCAATCCCGAGCTATGTTAGGGTATCTACCTGCAACTATGCTGTACGACAAAAGCACAATCTTTTTTCCTGTCTCCCTGACGAGTAGCGAGTCGCTACTCGCAGCGTATTGCACCGCTATTCTACGCTTGGAAACCATACGTTTTGCAGTTTAGAAGGCAGGCAAATTGCTAACACGACGGGAGATGGCCTAGCAAGTATGAACACACACACACCAAACTGCCCAAAGCGCTAGCTCTACGTCCTAAAAAGATCTGCTAAAAGCTTACACATATTCTCTAATAAAAAAAGTGCAATTCGCTTAATTAAAAACCTCTATTGTGAATAATTGCAAAATATATGACAGCGCTTGAGCTCGCCGGCATTGGCGGCGTCAACCACCTATACCCGCAAGCTCCAGCACTCCCTATCATATTATACTTCTTTTGGTCGCAGTGTGCACCATCATGTCATGATGGTGATCCTACTTTGTAGCCTGACACTTTGTTATTACAAACTATGCTATCTTTAGGCTTTCTGTGTACAAGCTATTTTGAAACGATGAGCTGTCTCTCCTGCAATCGATATCAGATATCTGTTACAGGCAATCATCTGCTCTTTTGAAAAAGTGCGCTTTACGCGTGCATGCTGAGAGACATTTATCATTTAAAGTTTCAATTCGGATTTTGAGTAAAGATCGCGCATGCGCAGTGTGCTGCACCTGGGACCATAACTCTGCCGCTATCCACAAATTGAACTTCGGGCAAAATACATTCAACGCGCACATGACTGACTAGTGTCATCGGCTAAATTGAAACAGCACGTGTGTGAGTGGGCGCTGCAGCGCTGTACCATGGTACCAGCAACGAAGCTAAGGTTCTGCCACCACGAAAATGAACGCAGCTCGCTATCCAGTTAAAGCCCCAAAGTTCTTCGACGCCACAGAAAACCATAAATATTTCCCTCTCACACGTTGCCCATACCCTTCACCGCCCCACCTACGTCGCACAAGCCTCCAAACAATAATCCCGAAAGTCCAATACGGCCACACTTTACTACTTCACCTGCGGCCTTACTTTCGCGACCGCACGAACCCAGTCCTTCGCCCTACCTCTCACCACACCCCATTGGCCGTTCACAACCGCATCCGGCTCAAGAATCTGAGTGCTAACACCAACAGCGACAACATTTTCCACCTGCAAATACGCACCCACATCGTCCATCGCTACACCACTTGTCGGCAGAAGCAGCACATCTCTGAGCGGGCCGACGAGCTTCTGAACGAAGCCAACGCCACCCAGAGGCCCGACTGGGAAGATCTTTACCATCTTCGCGCCAGCCGTGTGGGCGGCATAGACCTCTGTCGGCGTGGCGGCGCCGGGAATGGCGAGGACGCCGGCGGCGTTGCACGCAGATATGACTTCCACCGAGGTAACTGGCGACATAGCGAAGGCGGCGCCCGAGGATATCGCTAGAGAAGCGTCTGAGGGCGTGAGAACTGTTCCTGCGCCAATGAGGGCGTGTGGGTGGGCGGCGACGAGGGCGGCAATAATCGCGGGCGCTGACGGAGTTGTTAAGGTTATTTCGAGGGATGTTATGCCAGCGGCGATGGCAGTGTGGGCACAGAGAAGGGCGCTGGGGGCGCTTGTGGAGCGGATGCAGAGGACGAGGGACGACTGGCGGAGGGCGGCGAGAGTTTTGGAGAGAGACTGCGAGGGAGTTGGGGAGGGCGGATTTTCGGAGAGTGAAGCGGGTAAAGGGGCTCGGTGGAGGGTAGCGCGAGGTGCGTGGAGCTGGGCTGGGTGAGTGGTTGGGTACGAAAGGTGTCGGTGATGACAATAATGGGTGCGCAATGGTGGAGAGAGGGGCAAAGGCGGTACAGACAGATATAACAGACTTGGCGAGCGACAACGATGGCGACGTAGAGGCATGGCTTCTGTTAACTCTAGCGCAAATGATACGCACCGACCGTGGAGAGGGGAAAACTTGAGTACGCGGTCTCCGCAAAGAACCGGTCAAGACAATGAAGAGAGAGAGAAATGATTTTACTTGTCTGATTCAAGGTCCAGACGAAGGAGCAAGAATGGTCTGCCAGTGCTCACCATGATAACGTGCGATCTCAATGCCATTACATCTATCATACTGTTAACGTGAAGTATCATACTATCAACGACACTGATAGCGTAGCTCTTACAGCCCAGAGCCAAAAATCCAAACTCACAAAAATGGTCGAGCCGTCCGACGGTAAGCGCTTGTCATCTATTTAGTATGAGAAATGAAAATATTTGGAGTTCAAATTAAACTAAAATACAATGAATTGTTGGTTCTTACATGACAAGGTGTCACACGTTTTTCAAATTTCCAGAATTTTCACACGTTCGTACACAAGTACTTGAGGCAGTACCACACGCACTGACCCGACGTGCCTTCCCTGGTCAGACACTTCTTGCCTCCCATCCCCGCGCCCTCACTCCCATCTTTCGTCCAAGCCCTGCGGCCCTGCTCGTCCCCACCCATTGCGGTACTTTTCGTCGGCGTCCACCTTTTTTATAATTCCAGAAATCGTGGTCTGTTGCGGAAAGAAAGTAGGACCTACACCTTTTGAAAAAGACTTAAAAAGTGCACACTTTTAAGTGTTTTAAAAAAGTGTGCTTCGCGGCGCAGTACGTCGAGGCATGGCGCTACACAAAACTGTGCGCGCACAAAAGGATTGGGTTGTGATGCGCTGCTGCCAGCCTGGCAGTGCGTATCGGACTGCACGGCGCTGTTGGCGCTGTTGGCGCTGTTGGCGCTGTTGGCGCTGTTGGCGCTGTTGGCGATGCACAGCGTGCTACGCTGTGCATCGCCAACGACGCCAACGGCGCCGCACACGCTTAGTAAGCGGCGATGTCCGATAACGTTGCAGACATCACCTCCCACGCTGTGGACGTCACCATTCCCACAGTGATGTCATCAATAACAACACTGCCACATCAGAACACGTGCCGTGCATCTTTCGCCGTGATCGCGCAAAATGACTTTCAGACGGTCTCATATCTGACTCATAGACAGTGCTATGAGCGCAACATTCGACCGTCAAACAATAAACTCGGGTGAGTACAATACGTACTCACCTTGGGCCTCGAGAGGAGATGGGTACCGATGTCAACACTGACACATCTTCCTCTCGGGCGCACCAAACCACCTTGCAGTGTCTTAGCGCTACCCATCTCTCTCTTACCTCCCTCAACTCTCAGAGCACACGCCCCTTCTGCCCGGTGCTCAGCAATTCGAATCGAGAGTTTTTTTCTTTGATATCAGAACCGCCGGCAGAAGGAGGCACCGAGCTCGACACAGAGACATGCGAGAACCAACCCCCCCACCCCGTACGCCTAGAAAAAGAGAGTAGGGGTTTCACGATGGTCAAGAACACACCGCGCGCGAACAAGCGCGCCATGCAAGACACCTCTTCCCCGGGCATCACGACAACGCCCCTGTCGAAACGCGCCAAGCGGCGCACCCCAGAGGAGAAAGCGGCAGCCGAGGAGACTACTCGAAAGCAGGCGGCCAACCGCGTAGCCAAACAAGAAGAGAAGCTAAAAGCGAAGCAGCAGAAATAAAAGGAGAAGAAGGAAGCATTCGCGGATCTGGCCGCAAAGCGCAAGAAGCGTAGCGGCAGTCTCAAAAAGAGGCTGTCAACAACGGCGCCCTCGACAAAGAGGACGACGTAGATGATGAAGCGGACGCCCTCGAAAAAGAGGGCGTCTCAGACGACAAAGGCGCCCTCACCAAAGAGAAGGCCTCGGACGACGACGATGGCGATGATTTTACGGAAAACTCGACGCCACTCGCGTCGCCCAAGGCCGAAGCCCCGACGACTGCCCGCAACCTCCACACGGAGTTGGAGACGACCCGGCAGAAAGGCAGCTCCTCTAAGGAGGCACCCGTGCAGAAGCCGATCCCAGTTTTTTGACATCGCAGCCGAGACGCAAAAGCGCGAGTTTAATGAGGCTGCTAAGAGGTGGCCAGCGGAGAAAGAGTTTGAGAGCATGGGTCGAGGAAAAGCAGAGGCTGCGTATGAAGAGAGAAAATATGCAAAGAAGCCCCTACAAGAGAAGATTGACGCAAACGAGCAGTTCGCCGATGATTCCTACGACCTTGATAACACTTTTTTCTTTAACAGGGCAGTACGAGAACTACGCGCCGAGTATCCGACACGCGAATACAACGAAATGCTCCTCAAAATATCTATGGGGCCGCGACCTGGAATTGTCCCAGAAAGCGTACGACGCGTAACTCAACAAAGAGCTGCATGAGAAGAAGAGCCGAGAGCAGACGAATGCAAGCGTGCCCGATGAACCCCCCGCATCAGCCCCGACTGTAGCTTTGCCCGCGCCCACGCCGCCTGCCTCCTCACTTATCGACGGAGTAGGGGCGTGGCCGGACAAGCCTTCTTTCAAATTTATAGATGGCATTCGCGACAAGGCCGAACGAGAAGCGTATGGCCGGTGGGCAGGCGAAGGTACTTCACCAGAAGGCTTCTAACACCTGCTACCTAAGCCCACAGCGGCGACAGTTCCCTTCGTCCACAATGAGACGGCGGCACCCACCCATCTCCCGGATGGACCTCTACAAAAGGGGATGCTCTTCAGTACATCTACTGATGATGCACCAAAGACGCCCGACCTTACCGACTGCGATGAACCCCTCCGCCCGGTGCAGAAGTACAGGGCGTACTATCGCGTCCAGCACCAGCGGTACCAGGAGTGCCAGCGGCCGAAGCCGCCGACCTTCAAGGCCACCATGTCCGCGACATGGCTGGATTCGTATATCTTGAGCGGCTGCTACTGGCGAGAAGTGGACCTATGCGGAGATTGATGATGAGGAGTTATTTAACATGTATCTTTCCCGCTGCAGGAAGAAGGAGCCGAAGCGCCCCTCTTCTTTCTTGCGCGAGCACAAGATCGTGTGAAAAGTACGGGGAACCTTCCGCAATGCGGTGGACAAGCTCGTCACGGCTACGTACCTCGCGTTCAGTGACAGGGCCGAGTTCGCCGGCCAACTCTCGAAGAATGGCGGGAACTCGGATATGATCTACTACCTCAGCAAAGAGGTGGTCACGAACATTATGCTTCGCGAGCTTCTGCTCAAAGGCATTTGCGAGACGAGCTGCCAGTGAAAGATGGATTTGAGAATGTTTTTGACTTCCTGCGTGACGAAGCCGATGACATAGACAATAAGGGTAAACCCAATGAAGCCAGTGACCAGGTTGTTGATGGCGGCGTCGCCGGCCGAGCCGGCCATCACAAGTCGCGAGGAGGCGGCCATGTCGCCTTTCAAGGACATGGTCGCGGCCGCGGTAACTCCTACCCTCAGCAAAGAGGAGGATACCGCGGTGGGCGTCAACAAGCTGAATCTCCAGCTGGAGGAGGACGCGGCCGCGGCATGCCTACGCCTGCGTGGCTCCAAGGCCAGACCCACCCTCAGTACCAGGATGCAGGACGCGGACGTGGCGCAGGCAGAGGCCTGCGCGCACAAGATGGCCTAGGAGGACGAGGAGCTGGCAGAGGCAGAGGAGCCGCCCAAGGGGGCACTCGTGTGCGTCGCAGCGCAGGCGAAGCGCGCCCGAGGCGCAAGGTCCTTTATAAGATTTCTGACTGGCGGCGTGACTCCGTGCTAGAGATGGTGGGCCTTGACCCCCATGACGCCAGAACCCAGTATGAGTACCATCGTTGTCAAGGTCTCGACCCACAGGAGCCAACTTTGTGCACCAGAAAGGACACCTGCCCTGGGCAGTACCATTTCTTTTGCTATTTCCCCAACGCTCCGTACGGCGATGACTTCGATACATTTGGAGATACTGGACCGAAGCAGAGTAACGCGCTCAGAAGAAGCAGTGGGACAACCACGCGAAACAATCCGGTAAAAACACAGTGGTCTCCGGTTCCGCTGCCAACTACCCTACTTGCAACAGTACTATAGTCGTGCCCAAGTTCAATGGAGCTCGTTAAGAGTCCATGTACTTGGAGCACGAGCAAAAAAGTTCGGTCGCCTTCAACAAAGAAGTCGAAGATTCGATGGAACTTGATGAGCCCTCGGAACACGCGTCCTCCGCGAGGATCGTGGCACGAGTGCGCAAGCGTCCCTACTCAAACACTCGCAAAGAGGTCTTGAGAAGTAAAAAGCTTAAAACCTTTGTCACAGATAACAAAGGCAAATTTATTGCAAAAGGTTTTCCCAATGAAAAGCCATTCCACAAAGAGACAACGGATGTAAGCCAGCCTTCATCTAAGCAGCAGATTTACGGGGCTAACGCGTCCTGTATTATTGATACAGGCCCGGACGTAAATCTTCTTGGCCGCAAACACCTCAAGGTGTTTGAAAAAGCCGGCATCTCTTACACAGTTAAGGATGCAGCAACGCCCTTCACAATGAAAGGTGCGTTCGGCACGGCAACAGCTACAGCCAAGCAGATAGTCACACTATCTGCCTTGAGACTGAATACAGCTGAAGAGCCGGTCGAGTTTAAAAGCATCCAGCTGTACCTCTTTGAGAATGCTGACGAAATTATTCTCGGCCTGCCGTTCACAGATGGAGTTTTTTTAATATCAGCTCGCATCTGGCTGAACACAAGGCCAAACTCGATGGCTTGAACTTCGATCTCAAAGATGGAGTTCAGGGCGTATCAAGTGTGCGGCGGGTGCACTCTGCGAATGGGCCCGGCGATTAAGTACCCATCCAGATGGATCTGCGCCCACCACTTGGCGATGAAGACCCATTAGAAGAGGAAGCCCCTTGCTTAACTATAGGTCAGGTAGATCCTAAGGAATAAGAGGCTCTAATTTATGCTATGAAAGATAGGGCCTATGATGCAATCAACAGTTATAGAACTGAATCTTTCTACAGAGCTCAGATCCCTACTAACGCTGAGGCACAAATAGATTACCTTATAAAGGAATACTGTTCAGTCTTTTAATCAAAGCTTACTGGTAGGCCGCCCTGAAACATAGACCCCATTCGCATTCCTCTAAAGGAAGGAGTGACGCCAGTGCAAAGCAGGGCGCGTCGATATCCGCCACAAAAACAGGCGTTTTTGTCGGATACGTGCGCAGGACTCGAAGGTGAAAACCTCGTCTGCCCCATTCGCAGCGCCGAATGGGTAGCCGCCCCACTCCTCTTCCCTAAGGCTCCACCGGCCATGTATCGCATAACGGTGAACCTTAGACCGACCAATAATGCAACGATCAAGGACGACCAAATATGGAAACAATACTCCTCGATGTGCAGAAGGACCACTTCTTCGCACAAATGGATATGACACATGCTTACTTCTAAGTAAGCATACATCCAGAGAACAGGCACAAGCACACCTTCAGAGGAGGGGACTCTCATACCTTGTA
>JAULCF010336657.1:0-11775 GCA_032361265.1 Devaleraea mollis | reverse complement strand
TGTAGAGGCTTCAGCTGATCCCATAGGGTCCGCCTTCATGAGACGACTGTGGATGTTTTGGTGCTCCACGACATATGCCTTTATGTCGTGAGTACTGACGTCATTGGCTTCTGTTAGTATACCACGCATTATTGAGCTCTTATCAGGCGCCATGTCTACCAACTCCTTGTATGTGAGATAGGCACTTTTGTCTTCGACCATTTGGAGTAAGCTACTGTTGACACTTTTCTTGAGAAACAGCGCTACATTCTTGTTTGCGACTATAGACAATTTTTCATTTGTGTGATGAAATTTGATGGTATCCAAGCAGTCTCTTTTCATTAATTCATTTCTAAAGTTTGAATTCCAAGACTCGTAGTTCTCCATCATGCTTTCAAGGATAATCAACCCTTCGGTTTCGATTTTGTCCGCCCAAATAGCGGTCTTGCTTTTAGCTTCGGCGTTGGCTGCAGCACTTATTTCTGCATTTTCCATTACGCTCTTAGCAATTTCTTCGTCGTTTCCATTAGACATATTTGTTGTGATGCCACGGGGGGAAGCGATCCCGCTAAAAATTTCGTTGACTTTTGTTTCTCAAACACCGTGGTCTGAGTTGTATTTGTGACCTGCTTACTTTGTAAATTTCCGCGAAAGCGGAAATCTGCTCATAACCTGTTTGACAGGTAAACAGATAGTTCTTTATTAGATGGAAGGAGTCAGTAGACTCCTTATATCTAATGACGATACTTAAGTTGACTGATGTAAACGTAACGGTACTTACTGTAAAGTAGTCCGATACTACATGTCATAACAATAACATTGTGACATGATGACATTAGCGTTAATTCTGGCACGCCCAATATTCGCATTGTAGTGCTTTTAAAAAAACACTAACAATATCCGCATTGTACTGTAGTGCTTTTAAAAAGCACTACAATGCGAATATTGGGCGTGCCAGAATTACATGTGAGGTCAACAAGTCATCAATTCTTGAGCCCCCTCACTGCAGTTTAGAGCCAGCGACTGGTCGTTCATAGCCAGCAATCAGGTCTTACCGGTACGAAATATTCACCTGTTTGTGACGCTCTTCTTCGCCTGTAAGGAGCGAGTATCTGGCGCTGTCGCTCGCGCGCCAGACGATCGCCCGCTCTGTTTGGATGAGCACAGGGTCCCCGCGCAGCGTCTGACCTTATATCATACTGTAGCATCACTAAAATGAATGCGCGCTTGCATCGACGTTTGACAAGCCACGAGCCGATCTAGAGATATCTCTGCACTGGCTTAAGTCAATGATTTGCGGTCTGTCGAGCAACGTCGACCTATCTTTTCTTTGGCAGAGCCGCGGTTAAGAGGACGATGGAGAAGTCTGGGCGCCAAGTCTTCTCAAACGTCGACAGACGCGCGCATTTATGCCCGTAATGTTACGGTTTGTTCAGTCAGGAATTTCATGCTGTAGAAGATAATTTTGCCTTTCACCCCGATGCTCCAGGTCTAAAACAATAGCAGCTCGACTCCAGTAGCGTCGAACATCCGCCCGTGCTGAAAATAGCATGCTCCGCGCCAGGACTCAAGAGTCTGACACTCATAAAAAAAAGCGATGGAGACGAACTCAATCTCCCTGTGCTCGCCGGCTACCAGGAACGACGTCAGCCATGCGCAAATTTATTGCCAGATAGTTGCTACCTTATATCACAATGCCTCATAGGCACTACTTCGAAGTATGCCAATCACTTCGAAAGAACCCTGACCCGGCGAGCCTCGAGAGGAACATGACCAAGGGCGTTGAACCTTCGCAAAAAGTCAAAATTCAGCGGGGTATTCTCTAAATTCGCAGCGCATTCGCGAGCAGGGTGCGGTGCCAAGAGAGAGGGACGTGCTGAGCAAAGGATGACTGCTCGTTTCGTGCAACGACAATTAAATCACCATCCACCCCCGCTTGGGAATACACGGCAGGAAGCGTAGCTCTTCCGGCTGAAGAGGACTCCGTCATTCCCAAGCAAGGAACCTCGTCAATCCCCCAAGAACACCAGTGAACAGTTTATTTAGATTTCCCAGCCTTGCCAGACTTCTTCCGCGACCCTTTTTGCACCATGGTGTCATGTCCCTCCAACCAGTTATCATTGCCCGCCTTACTCTTATCCGACGATTCCGACGACGGTGTCGGCGTCTTCTTCTCATCAGACAACCCCTTCGCATAGTAGCCGGCGCCCGTCGCGGCAGCGATCGCGGCCACCAACAGGAACATAAACAGCGTATTCCCAACCGCCTGCGGCCCCGCGACAGCGGTGACAGTCTGATTCAAAAAGGTCGTCGCATGCGCGCTAATAACATTCCCCGTCGGCGTCTGCGCCTCGTAGAAGACCGACAGCGCCATGACAAACTCGCGCGTGTCCAGCCTCTCGTTCGGCGTGAACGCATAGTCAAAGCTCATCTCCCCGCCGGCGCTGACGGTGCTGTTGACGACGCCGTACGTGAAGTTCTGGACATACTGGCCAAAGTCGTGGGGCATGTTCAGGCTGCCCATGACGCCCCAAACGTGCAGCTTCGTGCGGCCGCTGTTGGCAACACCAATGACCGTGCGCGCGCCCTCGCCGAGCGTGAGCGTGACGCCGTCGGACAGGCCCTTAGCGAAGGCGTAGCCGAACTCGGCTTTTTCCGAGGGTTCCGGCATGTCAGTGAGCGGGAAGACGGAGGGGTCGGTATGGTCGAAGCGCGCACTGTCGGCGTCTGCGTCGTGAGCGTCGGCGTCGACATCGTCTTCCTCCTCCGCCGCCGCCCCGACGTCTCCCGCGGCCTCCTCCTCCGCCCGGTCCGCCATCATCTGCGCGACCGCATCGTCGTCGGCGTCGGCGACTACGAGGCGCGCGACGCACAGGGCGAGGACGGCTGAGAGGAAGAGGACGTAGCGCAGAGAGGGAGTGGAGCGGCCCATGTCGAGGATTGGCCGATCAGCGCGAGCGGCGGTAGATGAAAAAGTGTGAAGGGTTGTGTAAAATGCGCGACGAGATAGGTTTTACCTCGACTGCACAGTTGGACCGACCGGGCCATAAGTTGGCGCAAGTGGACAACGACCATTTTCGCGCCAGCGTTACGAAAAATACGACACGTGTCAATTGTTAGCTTCGCTTAGCGTCTCCCTGTACTTGAAGTACTGTACTTTGAATTTTCGCGGTTCAAAATACTTCTGCTGGATAAATAAATGCTGGGAAAGCGCAGGGCTCGACACAGGCTTCAGCCAATTGTCTTGATGCCAACGTTACGGGGCATGCATCAGCTAGACAGAGAGTATGTGAAGAGTGTTTCCGATGAACTCTCTGGCTGTTCTTTTCGACTCACCAAAACGTTATTAGGCGAATCGAATTAGCGCTATCCGTTGTCGTTTTTAAACGCCAGCGTAGATACTTTTCTATACTACCTCGAAATGTGCGTCTTCCCAATCAAGCAACGGGCGTGCCATCACTTGCTTAACAAACAATATCTTAGGGTGCCAGTCGCCAGTTCCCGAGACCACAGCTTTCAGTTTGGGTTTCTGACTCATCGGCAGAACCTCTAGTCGAACTCAGCTCAGATGCGGAGTGTGCACATCTGCGTCAACTGCCGGTGATTCATGGACTATGCGGGCGCGCATGCGCTTCTCTGCCCTCAGGAGACCTGCTTTAGGCCGGAACATCATGTTCGATATGATATAGCACAACAACACTTTTGATGACGTTGCTTGACTACTGAAAGACGCTAACGGGCACGCCCGGGCTGAGTCGCCAAATTGGTCGAATGTCTCGCGCGCGCGCGAAAAAGTCGACCAATATGGCGAATACGTCGCCATTTCAGGCTGCGTTCATGACATGACTTCATGATGTACATCAGAGTTGTTCGATAGAACGGGCCATCATCTTCCTGGGCGTTCTCATTCAATCCGCACAGGCTAGGGGGGCTTCTCGGAGCCTGAGAATCCTCTGCTGCGGTGGAGAGAAGTATAAGTTTTACAAGTGCGATGAATTTGCTCAAAGGTGAGCAACTTTTGTGCCACACTCTCTGGTGGCAAATGGCTGTTTATTGATATGTACGCAAAATACATCGGCAAGGTTTTGTTACACTATGCGATGAGGAAGGGCGTGGCGGCGATGGCGGGTATGACGAACTGGCCACACCGTTCATATAAGTCTCTGTCGAATGGCCGGGGTGCCTATCCAGAAAATGATGAACTTCCTAGGCTTTCGGACTAATTAGTATTCAAGTTCTCGTACTAATTTTCAAATTGCACCGTCCTGAGGCTTAGGATGGTGGGATCTTTAAGTTTTGAAAGCTTAGGCTTGGGATTATTGCCCACGTACGTGCAAACGTTTGCGCATTTATTTTTGCCTTGAACTGTTCCTTGTGGCTGCCTTGTATCTTTAAATACAATTGCTGATCAATTTATTCATGGATGTCGGGAAGAACGCAAGGCATTTCAATGTGCGGCTGCGGCCAGATCAGGAATCTTAGTGGTTAGGTGAAGTGAGCGCTTGAGGCGGCTTCCTGGGAAAACAACAAACCAGGTTATCGCCCTTCCGATATACAACCCTGATTCAAGCCAAATTAGATCTGACTCAAATTATATCATCAGCGAAGACCAGAGCTTCGAAGGATCGGCAAAAAATGTGACATTTTGCATAGCCAATTTTTCCTATGCCCCATACCAAAAAGAGACAAGAAAAGTTGGTCATTCATCAGCGTACACTTCCGATCAGGAAAAGGCTGCATATAGAACGTTGGTAGGGTTTGGTCCAATGCATGTTACCCGAAACGAAAGCTACAGCGTCCCAGCATGGAGTGATCGCCTCAATTGCTAACTCAATCATGTTGACGAGAAAAACGTTCCATCTTTTAGCCTCATTCGCATGCTCTATTCTTCTCTGTTTCGTTCTAAGCGGTAGTCTTATTGCCTCTCCAGAAACGCAGTCTCCAGCAGACATACCCCGTTCTGCTTCTAGAAGTGCGAGAACGCTTTTAAGAGCGCCAGAACACGTGACAAACACAAACAGTCAAAGACTGCGTTCCAAGGAAGACAGACTTCTCGTGAGTGGCTCGACAATTCGAGTGTGGAATCCACATTCGAAATCTTGCCGCGGTCAGTTTAACTTTCATCCCAAAAATCGCCATGGTCTGAAGGTCATGGTCAGGGAAGCTGCGGTTGACTTGCGTCACAATTCCTTACGCGAATTGCATCTTAAACTCCCCCCTCCATACAATACACCATTTCGGAGAATTTGCATTCTGGTGACTGCCTCTCAGGGGGTTGGTCACGTTGAGCCTGCGCCGCTTTCCTCTCTTGGTGACAAAAATCCGGAAGGAGTGTTCCCCGAAATATTTTTGAAGGCAGACGGTGACACACTTTCGAACCAGTTTGCGGCAGGGTGGAGTGTTGACCTTGACTATATTCTGAAAGATCCGATTTGCAGAAACAGATGTCCGAAGGACAAAATGAAACTCAAAGATTGTCGTCCGGGAGAATGGCAAATCATTGCAACATTGAGACCACCAGCGCATATTCGTTCAGATAGAGCGCTTCAAAGAGGACTGGATTGGCTGATGAACCAAAAGTCAGCCACTGCGCGCCTCGAATTGAAGCTGCCTGTTTTTCTCGCCTATGAAAACGACAAAATTCTAGATTTGACATTTTCGGTAGGCTTAAGTTGTATTTCAGGTCTTGAATCACATCGCTCATTAGAAAACGTTCTTCCTCGTATGCCAAGGCGAAGCGCTAATTGCCACGAAGCTACCGGTAGCGTCAATGTTGCAGGCGGAGCTTTATGGGGATATAAGAGAACGAATCCGGCTGGTCGCCGAGAAATCGCTAACTTCGCTGCTCGGTCACTGTTAGGGCCTGTCAGATACGACACTGTCGCTGTGCCAGTGATTGGAAAGTATTCTATATCTGAGATAATGTCCAGATGCCGAAATGACGAACTTTGCTATTTCAAGTATCACGAGGAGAACGAACACTTTATGCGAGAACTGGCTCTTGAAGTAGAAGATGAACTGAAGTTGCTGAAGTTTCCGACGGATTTATGGCAGCGCATCGCCTTGTTTCCTGTGTGCCGGCTAGGCACAGATTTTGACGACTCTGAGAAAGATAGCCAAGGCTGCACGTTTTCGAGGTATCATGGTCAAGGTGCGTTTGTTTCCCAATTTTGCCATTCCCGCTCCTTATATCAGGGAATTTTAATTTTTCATAGCTGATGTTGTTCGCTAACAGGGTTGACAATCTTTATTGACTTTCTTCAGGGATGACAAACGACCTATCGTACATCCTGTTTTCGCCTTTCCACAAGTGGTATTCATCCTTTGATTTAGACGAGGTCGCTGTGACTGAAAAAGACTTTTCTAAGTCATCGAGTGGGATTATCAAACCGCAATCGGCCCAGATTCTTTATGATAGACTTAATAATATGAAAGGAGAAAATATATCTAGTGTTCTTCAGTTAGGGTGGCTCGAGTACGACGTTGAGCGAGTTGGAAATGTCAACTCAACTTTGTCTGCCGCCGGGAATCGAAATAGGACACTAGAGCTTTTGCGTACTGGCGGACTAGACTTGCAGCCGCTTCAGGATAAGGCTATACACAATTTTGATCGCTCTACATGTTGGCAACATACAAAAGTTCCTAGGATATCACCTGGAAAATCTGCTGTTACCTGTTTGTACCAAGGTTTTGGGACCACAGTGCACGATTCTGTTGCGCTAACAAACGCGACCGATTTAAACTCTCGGATATGCACTACTCCCAATCAGTTTGATAAGGATGTTGCTCTTTACCACGGAAGTACAGTCGACCATGGAATAAGGTACGGCAATTGCGCTTGGCGCTATAAAGAAAACTAAACATCTGGGCTGTGAATCGATATCATGGAGATCGGTCTGATTTGAATTGATTCACCAATATGAGATATCAGGAGAGCAGATCAATTGATCAGCTGCTTTTATATTGGTAAGTTTCACTGCGCGGGCGGATTTTTGAGGGTTAACTCTCTGTCCATGGCATGTCCAATGCGCATACGTACGTACGTATGTGCACGTGCACAGTTCTCCACAATCTTACATTTTAACCCATGGGTTAAAATATAAGAAACAAAGATTTAAAAGTTCCATGAACTGCAGTTCAAGGAACTTTCTAATCTTTGTAACTGCAGTTCATGGAACTTTTAAATCGTTGTAACTGCAGTTCATGCATGAAAAGTTCCATGGAACTTTTAAATCTTTGTTTTTGAACTAACGACTGAAAAGACGGCGACAGCTTTACAGCATTCCTGATCATTTATCTTCAGTTGGCAAACATTTGTATGTTCCGTATCGTCTGCTTGTCTTGAAGAACTTAGGATGAGATTGTCTTGAAGAACTTAGGATGAAAAAAGACTCAAATTATTCGATTGTTTAGATTTTCGAGCATCAGTGAACTTCTGATCCCAGGGGCGTCTACAGGCAATATATTGTGCAATAGTCCACTGGTGATCGTATTTTGCTTTGCAAGTAATAACTATTACGAATTTTCTTAAACTTTCATTTCCATTTTTTTTCTGGGGGATGGATGTGAGATCTCATTTTTTGGTTGATGCAGTGAATTATAACGATACGTTGAACTACCACAAAAAAAAATCTCTGCGGTACCGCGAGGATCTCCTAACGTCAGGAAGGGCTTGGCGAAAGTGTCACGCTTATATTCCTTTTGCGAGGTGTCCGGAGGTTGGGCCGATCGGTCGGAGCTTTCGGCATGCACATGAACTACATTTGCGCTATCGGCGAGAGCGTATAGGCTCTCGCCGATAGGGCAAATGCAAAATGTTGTGGTCTCCAAACCGCGCTATAGCAGCGCGTTGCTAATTAATCCACTTTAGCACTGTCGGGGAGCACAAACAACCGTTAATTCCGCTGTTCTCCCTGCCTGCAGTAGATAGGACTTAAGTCGAGATCAATAATTGTTACAACTATTGTTCTTATTGGGTACTATGGGCTGTTCTTTGATAAAGTTTTATAAACTTTATCAAAGAACAGCGTGGGTATACCCTTCCTACTCGTAGGATGTAATAATATGACATATTATGTAATCAGTAATAACCCATCACCACTCTCAATTTGATAATAAGGAAGTGAGCCATGACACTTTCTGTTCGGTACACGGTACCCTACCATCATCAAATAAGGTACCCAGTCGATACGCGTCGAGCAATACTCGATCGAGTATTGCTCGACTCTACTTCCGAAGCAGAGTGTCTAGTATCCAACAGGGTATCGATCGATGATAGAACCAGGTTCTCTCACACAGTAAGTCTCGAAAGAGGCTTTGCCCGCACATTCTTTGAAAAAAGACAGGAACTCTCACGTAAAACTACCCCCAGTCATGCAAAGACGGCAATCCTCTTTGACTGAAGCGCACCAGATCAAACGGCATTAGCCGCAGCCATTGGGAGCAGCGGTTACCATTTCGCCCTAACGCCTTTACCTGCTGCCACCTGCGCGATATTTCCGTCCGCAACCTCCTCCCTTTCGGAACTTGCATCTCCCTCCGCCGGGTTGCTTTCTCCGCCGTTCCTGCGCCCTTCTCTCGCTCCTCAGACCAACCATGCGTGTCTCCTCTCCTTTACGGAAACCGCAGACTGCACACACACACGAAAGAAATTTCAACTGAAACCAAGCTCCCTGTCATCCTCGCATGCTTGCTAACCCCTCTCGTCCCTCTCTCGGCAGCGCATCCAAACTAAAAGGGCTTCCAAGTTCGCAATCGGTCATCACATAACCAAAATAGAAGTACAAAACACGTAGGAGGTCGGGCCCGACTTTCAGAGCACATTCATGGCCAGCATCACAGACAAAAAGCGCAGGAGAAGCCTTACTTCACGGATCCAGTGAAAAGGCGATATTCGACACATTCGGCAGCAATCGTGCCTTGCCCAGTCATGTACCAAACATCTGATGGATCCATAGAAAGTACATCAGGGAATATGCTCTTCCTTATCAACAATCATCGCCCAGCTGGTCAACGCCGAGTGCGTCATGGGAAGCTTACCCTCAAGAAAACAATTATTCTGCATAAGCGAATCGTAAAGAAAAGTGCACTGAGAAAGGCCCTCCTTTGACGGCGCCTGGTCGTACCATCTGTTCACAAATACAGACAACGCGAGATCGAGCACGACGTCACCATCGCTCGGGCTCTTCTCCATTTCGAGGACGAAAGTATTGTACTGCAGGCTTTCAAAAAACTTCGCGACAACGTCACGGAGTGCGCTGTCCAAGTCTGCAGAAGGCAAAATGTCTACACACAAAGTCCAACACTCATTCGGCGACGAACCAGCTGAGATAATATTACCACAGTCATTGACGACACAAGTCATCAACTCTGCCTCTTTTTCCTCGGTTTTGCATTCTGCGTGGCTTAGGGTACCCTGCTTTGGAGGAGGTGGAACAGAGATGCGACGAGCAGTCTCGGGGACACACGAGGGCCAAGTCGACGAGCAAACAGGTATCACAGCAGAATCCCGGGCTCGATTGCCTGCCTCAGATAAGAAAAATATATCTTCACCGTCTTCAACGGACGGGCAAATAAGATCTGCCCGCTCAAATCCCGCAGACCGTTGCAATGGGCAAGACGGTGGTTTTGAACATAGAAAATCGCTCGGTGCACATGATAGAGCACCATGATTACTACCACTTGGCGCACACTCCTGGGACTTTTCGCCCCCTCGAGGCTTACCTCTCAAAACAGAGCCAATCTGCTCGGCATTAGAACCTTCCACGACTACCTCCCCCGGATCAACATCCATAGTCTTCCACGATTTTCTCGCCCTCTCAACTTTAACCTGCGTAGAAGTAGAACCCGACACTCGTCCAGACGATTTCTTCGCTGTACCCTTGGCTGTCGTTGTCTCAAGTGCGGCAGGCTCAATTACCTTCGGTAAAAACCATCGAGTCTCGCCGTCGCGTAGTCGCTCTTTCGGTACGACCGCGATATCAAGTCCGCACGCGCGATCCCACTGCTTCAGCATATACTCAAAATTAGGCTTCCAATGAGGTCCCATAGTCATCGGCCAGCACAGCTTCTCCCACTGATCCTGCGCTGCGTGCAAGACCGCATCCTTAGAGAAGCGATCAGCTGTTCCCCCAGATTGTTGCATCATAAAGTGAAACACAGCAGCAATAGAATCACGTCGATGGGGCTTCCCGCCTCTCGAGTTTAACAAACGACCATCGCTGCCAAAGCAATCACCAAATTCGTTCCGAGAGGCAATGAGTCTAGAACTAGAGACCCCCTTATTCTTTTTGCTCACAGACTCCGGATGGGGCGGTGAGCATTGCTTCGGCTTGGCTACAGGGCTTAGTGGCTGTCCGCCACGACGACGGAAGACGGCATGCTTTGTTCGACTCGGCATCGGAAAGCGAACAGGCCTGCGCCAAAGGACACTAGGGCCGAGCTCAGGCTCGGATAAGGGCGTGCCCTCCGCGTCAGGTACCCCATGAGGTTCTGCGTCCGGCTCAACGCCCGGATTAGCATCTTCGGGCTCGCACTCGCGTTTTCGTTTGCGCTTGCGCTTGGGACGTTCTACTGCCTTCCCGCTGTCGAGGAACTCGACAGTATACACACCGTCGCCCACACACTCGACGACGAGGCCATGCCTGCTCTGCCAGTCCTGAAGCAAGTAGCGAAATAGCCTGACCCAATTGCTAGTGCGCACGAGCGGCAAACAATGTTGGTCCCAATGAGAGTCGACAAATTTCATAAATTCAGCATCGGTAAAGGACGCAGGGGTGCGGCGGTTCTCTTTGATAAGGAGGCGGATGACAGCGGCGGCGGCGGCGGAGCGCGATGGTCGCGATGGTTTCGAGAGAGGCGCGGGGACCGACGCGGGTTGTGGCACGGGAGAGGGAGACGGGGGCCCGTGTTCAGCAGCAGCGTGGTGAGACGATAACGGAACTGAAAGCCTCGAGATACGCGCCCGGCGAGCAGGCCTATCAGTGGATGACGACGCACCCGTAGGTGCTTTCGATGCTCGCAATTGGCGCTCAGAGATATCGGTCAATGGCAACTGTCCGGCGCCGTGCGTAACCTTCGACAGGGGCGACGGGGAAGATGCTTCTTGCGGCACAGGAGAGGGAGAAGGAGAGGGGTGCTCAGCATCAGCACGCACAGATGAGGATGGAACGGACCGCCTCGACCGACGAACAGGTCTCTCCGCAGATGACGACGTGACGGCAGTCGCTTGTGATGCACACTGGCCCTCTGAAACATCGTGCAATGACGAAGTCCCGGCGCCGTGCGCGCGACCAGTTCCCTCTCCTACATGAGGCAAAGCGTGATCCGATGCCATTGCTTCCCGCCCCGGCAAGTCAATCTCCGCATGTACCACACCCACCGCCTCGTCCTCAACCGCCGGCACTGTCCTCCGTCGACGAGCCCCGGCGCATGGGCGATTCGCCTGCTTCCCGCCAGCGACCATGCGAGCGCTGTCGCCTCCGTTGAAAATCTCCCGCGGACACTCTGACGGCCCGGCGCGCACCGCCCCCGGTGATAGCGTCGACGGGTAGGCGCGGAAAGTGTATGCGCCGCTCGCCGTGGACTCGCGGGTAATTTTGACGACGGCGCGACGGGGTGAGTCTCCCGAGTGTGCGGAATGAGCGGCGCGGGATAACATTAGGCCGCGCTGGCGAAGGGGCGCGAAGAAGAATCGCTTTTAGCGGAGGGTCGGGAGCGTTGCGGTAGAGCGTGAGGATAGAAAATCCCAGTATCATACGTACGCAAAACATCGTTTCGGTTTGGGGGGCCGGGCGG
>JAULCF010335546.1:0-11784 GCA_032361265.1 Devaleraea mollis | reverse complement strand
GCAGAAGTGGAAACTTCGCACAGAATCAACACAAACCATCCTCAGTCAGGCTGTGTTCCAGAAGAGGTTGAGAGACGTGATACGGGAGGATGACTCCCGCAAATGTTTCTGCAACCCGGACGCGCCGATTGCGCTGTTAAGGGAATTTCAGTTGGAGGACTGGGACCTACTCTACACGCGCCGCATCCTCTCCCTCCTCTGCTAGGGCTCCAACGCTTTTCTATCCACCAAGCCAGATGATACTCCGTCCTGCTCCAGAGATATGTGGTGCATGTTGATGCGCCTCTATCTAGGGTGCTACGTCTATGACGACGATACCGCGCCAGTCTGGCTGCGCTGCGCATGCTGCGACGAACTTGTCCACGACAAGCTCGGCATTCACGCCACCGCCGTTTACTTCACCGGCTGGGGGCGCGTTGCCAGACATGATCGTCTAGCCAGCATCTTCCTCAAATGGCTCGCGGATCCAGCCGACCTCGCCTACCAGGGAAAATACGGCCGAGGGGAAGCCGTGGGCATCCTGCCCGGCACCCCGCACCTCCCTGCAGACGCCCTCGTCTTCCCCCATCGGAGGCCCCCTGGAAAGGATCTCGCCCGACCCGCCGCCATAGTCTAACTCGTCACTGGTTCCTTCAAACCCACGAATTAAGACGGTCTGGGGCATCACGCAACTCTGCATCCTCCCCAGACTCCATCACAGGCGCTGGCGAGACGAATAAGGCGCGAGATTACCGCCGCAAAGTACGCGCCGCGGAAACTCGCCTTTCCATGCGTCCCGTGCCCCGGATCTTCACAGGAAGCGCCCTTGCCACCAGGCGGCCTCGAATAGGTCACCGGTTTTTTGGTTTTGAGCCGCGATTTTCGATGCATTTGGCAGGTGCCCAGACGATACGACCGAGTTTCTCATGTCGTTCGCCAATAGAATCGCCGATCGCCAAGGCACCACTCCGAAGAGCTTCTACGATCGAGTTTATGGCGGATTAAGCTACTGTATTTGGAACTCTAATGCTCAGTCCGTAATTCTACGTAGGCCTAAGTCCGTTTGGCCTACTCAATAACCTGGTCTTTAAGTGCAACTCACTGTATATATAAACGCCTACAGTATTACGCCAAGCACAAATTCAACCGGCCGGCAAGTCTTTTATTTTCGAAAAATATAACCGGTATGGCCCGAAAGTAGCAAAACAATAAGCAAACGGTTGTAACCGTCGGTTGCAACCGACCGAACGGAACTCTGGTGCGCACTACCTGTGATTTGATCAGCCGCTCCAGCCTGGGTGAAGAGAAAAACGGGCCAACTACTAACACTTTGCAATCAAAGATGCAGCGTGAACATGATAGCGGAGTCCGACTCATGAGTCATGTTTGCTGAAGCCACCACAATTCTTTCTCGCCAAGCCAAGCAGAAAGATTGTCGGTCGGTTTTATGGTTTAATATTTTTTAATGTTTGTCGGAGATATCCTAATAGGTCGACAATAGGACCCTCCACGTCTATCGAACCCCTGCTACTGGCCAAGCTATATGAGCAAGTTAGTCCCATCTAGCCAGTCATCTGCCTTCGCCTCGGCAACTCTAGGCTAGTAGCTCCGGTTTAACCTCCATGGCCATGAATCAAACTTACAGCTAACAAGTTGAAAGAAAGCTCTTTTATCACTGCCTCACTCGACGAGATAAGCCGGCGAGCTTGGCTATATATACTAAAACATGTGGCACCTTATCTGCCTTAGAACTCTACTCGAATTAATAAGTAGGGTAGTATCCTAGAATAGCTCCAAGGCGGGCTCCCTACTCTATTTTTGAGGGCTCACTATAAGCCCGCCTTGCTTCCATTCCCGCACCTCCTAATATCACCGCAAATCGTCATATTTGCTCCTTTGGTGATCTCTCTTAGGGATAATGAGCTCCTCATTGAGGGCCACTTGTGATTCCCACAACAGCTTCATAGGAGTTGAAATTAAACCTCCAGCACTTCTTAAAGTGCTGGCTAGGATCAGAAAGATGCTGCTGGCTTGAACTTGTTGCTATAGATGAATGATCTTGATGTCGTGAATGAATGAACTTAAGTTTGTATGTAGAAACGGAGTACAGTAGGTTAAGCCCTTTAGTACAGTACAATGAATCGTGCGCGAATCTGGATTACAGCCTAAGCTTCTGCCGATAATAATTCTTCCCGTTCCTACTGTACTTAGGGTTTCTCACTGAACGCCTCCAATATCGTAACGTGTACCTTCGGCCTCTTTCTCAGCTCAGATGCAGATGCGTGGCTCTCAGCCTCTCTCGAGATACCACTACTCCTAGAGTACCCTTGATGGGCTCTGGGACTTGACCTCTAGTGGAACTATTTAGTGTACGCAGAAGTAATTAGGAAATCCCCGACAGTTATATTAAAATATATCAGGACTGGTCGGCTCGTTCATTGCTGGCTCCGGAGAGGAACAGCCTGGGGCGATGGGTAGGGCGATAAATACCCAGCTATGAATAGTGGAGAGGGTGCTCAACAGCATCCACCGTTTCCAGCTTAGCCAGCCAATATCGTTAGAAAGGGACAAGACGAAAAAGCCCCAAAATAGGGACAGGACGAATAAGTCGGAAAAATAGGGGCATCACTGGCAAAGGATATTGGGTCGGCTGAAGCGGAGAGGGCTAGGCATGGCTGGCACGACGCTTCGGATATGTTTTGGGACCAGGGAGACCGCCCGCACAGAGGTGTGAGCGTTGTGACAACTTAGATGTCATATCGACATCTAAGGAGGCGTGATCTCCCTAGGTGGTGATCCAAATTCCCCGTGGTGGTATAAAAATGGGGCTGCCTGTATGAGGCGCCTTCCAAAATATTGCAATTCTGGTGGCTGGCATGAAAGGTATGAGAGGAATTCGTCAGCCCCAAAATGGGTGGCGACCGTGGAGTGGACGGCGACGGGCGACGGAATCTCATATTTCCCGACCTATAAAAGGGACGCGCAACTGGGCCATGCCCAACATTTGGCCGGCTCATCTCGTCGGCGCGCTGCACCAACAAGCAACTCTTCTCCGCCACGCTCGCCCCGACGCACGAAACCTCCGAACGAAGAGGAGCTTCAGGTGCAGCACTTTTTTGCTTTTGGCTTTTTTCTTTTTCTTCTTTCTTATATTACTGAGAAGTTAAATTGTGGGAAGGGAAATTGGAGGGGGGGCTCTGGGGGAGGCATTAGGGGAGACTTGGGGGGACTTGGGGGAGGGGCTTTGGGGGACTTTGGGCGAGGGATGTTGGAGAACTTTTATTTTTATTTTTTTAGCTTAGTTGCAACTTAGAGGGCACTTTTTCTTGGCGATTGATAGGAGGACTCGACCTTGGTTGCATACGTCTGTCTAATTTAGTTAAGTAGAGGGTGTTGGTTGTTTGTCGTGGCAATCGGCTCCTCAGTTGCCGAGGGGTCGATATTTGAGAACAGCCAGGCAGGCAGCTGCATCCGTCGCTAGGCTAGGCATTCCCGTTCACATTTAAATCGGGGTGACGTCGACAAAATAGGATGCATTGAGCAAACATGCTCTAGCCCAAGGGGATAGCTGCACCGAATTAACTAACTACGTAAGCCGCCCCAAGGGGGGCGCAGTACCCGCTCGATCCCACACCGTGATCGAGTGGGCACAAGTACGTCGCGGCGCCTCTAAATTCGGGAGGCGGTCGGACGTCTAGCAGAAGGGGAGCCTTCTCACGATTGAAAGAAACGGAAGGGATCAAGCGCGCCCAGCACACCGAGACGGTTTGTGATAGGGCTTTAAGTAGGCACACACCCTTCTGGCTTGGTCCATTTTAGGGACCAACCGCTAAGGTCCAGATCTTGGAGAGCCCAGCGTTCAAGTCTGGACCGCCACGCGCGGCGCGTGCAACCTTCTGTCCAGAAACCCGCCCTCCCTAAAAGGGGCGGGGTGGGGGAAGCTGGATAGGGTTGGGTTGAGGAGCTGAATAGGCTCAGTGTAGGTGAGAAGAATGGGGGAGGGGTAGACGAGAATAATGGGGACGGGCAGGCTATGGATAGGTCAAAGTTTCTTAGGCCGGGACTTTTAGGGCATCGGGTTGGGACAGGAAGTGGAGTATAATATAGCGGAAATGGACCATGTTGAGCGATCCCACTCCATTTGGTTGGGTGGCGTCGTGCGCCGTCGTGCGCCGTCGTGGTTCCAGGTTCGAAATCTCGGCCACGCAAAATGGAATGAAGTAAGATGGTAGCATCGATCTTCAATGGATGCCCTCGTCTTCCATTGAAGAGGTAGAGGATGATCGCAGCTTTTTCTCGCAGGCAAGGAGCCAGGCTCGGGAGGGAAGACAAATGAGTGAGTTATTTGCGGCATGCGCCGAAAAAAGTTCGGGGCATGCCGTTCTTGTTCAACATATCATTTCGTGGATACGAGCCAATATACCAGCCATAGGCCATGCGGCGCACCAGTTTATTCCGATCGGACATCAGCGGCGGTATGGCGGTTGGCCCCTCAGCATCCCAAGGCCTCGGAAGGGCACGGAACCCAATCTACCTGGCCCTGGAAAAGGATCTTCTTCTATCCAGCGCACACACTGGCGGTCAGAGGATAGTCGTGGTAGGGTAGAGTTATACAATAGTGAATCTTGTACAGATTCAGCGCGGGTTTTTATGTCCTTATATTCAACGTCGTTCAGAGCCGGGCGGTCAGACGTCAACAAATAGCCCGCTTATTCGCATTCCATTCCATCTTATTTGGCAGAGAGCACTGGCGCTGTTGAACGTTTTTGATTCCAAGCAGTAGTCTTAGCACGCGCAGCACGGCAGTGTGAATTTGGACAAGCGCAATAGCCCAGAATTTCTGCCCAATCGCCTCCACGGCGGTGCACCGCGCCATCAGAGTGGCTGGTCGAAGGTTTTCCAAATACGTAGCTCCTTTTTGAGTTCCGAGGCCGGCAGTTCCTTCAATAAGCCCTGCAGATGCAAATGTCGAAAGCGATCACGGTGCCGGAGCCGTCAACAATAACAACAATCCTGATGGGAAAAAAAGAGTCGAGGGAGACGTACAAGACCTGTTGAGCCGGCAAAGAATAAATAACGCTCTAAGACGAAGGCCCGCACTGCTAATGTTTCTGTATCTGAAAAAGTGTACAAGGGGCGTGCTAGTGCCTCGAGGGGGGTTCTAATCCGAAGCAATTTCTATAGGTAATGAACTTCCTACTACTACTCTGCAGCGCCGTCGGTTTATCCCGGCATGTGGTGCGCCCTCGGCCAGTATCGCCAAAGTTTTTCTGAGCCCACGTCCAATTTGAGTCCGATACGTAATACTCTTGCACATGGTGGTTTCTATATCTGCTGCTATTAATGAACCGTCCGCCAAGGCTGTCATGAAGTCCAACGTGGATGGCCTGGCTATCAACCCGGGTAACCAGGATCCATTGAAAGGAGCTGTGTGGGTGGATGAGTCGGTACGGAGATTGAGGAGGGTCGGAAATTGGAACAATACAGGTCGCGACAACGGAGGCTTCCGTTATACCGCATACAAGTTATGGCGATGTGCTAGGAAATACCACGGAATATCTTTAACGCCTTCAGAGATTCAATCTCTGAAGGTCAAGTTGACGTTGTCGGTGAGCATGCCCGCCGCATATTTTTGGACCGCCGCAACATGGTCAAGTCTACTTGTCGTTGGTCTTTACGTCAGGGCGAAGCCGTTGATGTCAATGATGTGGCCGCTTCTAATCATGTACCTGGTGAAGTACAGCGACGATTTGAACTTTTTGGGGCCGGTGCGGCCGTGTTTGAAGACTCTCTCCTTCCTCGTAGCGCAAACGGAGTTTTGATTCATGATTCGAAGCCTTTCTATGCGGACTTCATTCCTGCTGTAGATAAGAAAGTTGTATCTGGGCTAGGGTCAATTTGGGAGTACATTATCAACTCTCCTGAAGATGGACCTGATGTGAATTACACCCGTTTTGGTCGTTCTATGACGTTACCAGACGATTTGAAGAAGCTGGGTGAAGCTGAAGGCAGTAGGAGCGGCCAACATCCTACCAATTTAGCATACGCGTCGAAGGGAGAGGGGGATTGTATGATTACTTCTGTTATTAGTCGTCTGTTTCAACATGATGTTGTTGGAAACCCTGACACGACAAGGTTGCAGATGCTTTATTGGGGGACCAAGATGTTGGAAAGTATTAGTCTCGATTGGAAGTATGCCCTGGGTCCGATGTGCAGGTGTAACGTACATTTGGGTTTCCCGGCACAGCGCCAGCACGTACATCTGCCACTTGTTACAGTCTGTACGTAGATGCTTCCACCCGGGACTTGCGCAAAAGATTCAGAAATTGGTCTCTTCACTATAATCACAGGTGAGCATGGAGCAACCATCCGCATTATCAGAGGAGGGATGAATTTCATGAACGTCTTTGAGAATACATTCGAGTCTGCGGTCCAGGACGCGAAGTTCTCACAATTTTACATCAAACCTTATTCCATAGTCGCTATGCGCAGCGACTTGCCCCATGCTGGCGACGAATACATCATGTCGATGCTCCGACTATCGATCGAGGGTGACGAATGGGCGGCAGGTGTTATTAATTTAACTTCAAAGCTGATTTATAACAAATGTAGATGTAAGGCCGGTGACAACGCCACGAGTTACGAGAGTGACGGGACGTGGCTCCTTTGGCTCATGTCTTTGTCAAGAAGAAGAATCTAATACGCGGTCATTGCTACTTCAGTAACAAGAAAGCAGTTAATCCCTTAACAAACGCTGTTTACAGTAGGGGAGTAGATTAAAGGTTTGGCGTTGAAGAGGAAGGCGGCGTTATGCAGGCGGAAACGTCGAATTTGACCAAGAATTGGGTGTAATGTTCTTGCGTGCCTCTACGTAAAGACGGAGGCGAACCAAGTCTTACTGTTTATCTATTACTATCTCTATTCTTTCAGCATTTGGTAAGTTCGGCTTGCGCTATCTGGTCGATTTTGTTTGACTGTACGAAGATGAGACAATTTCTATGGTCCTCAAGTGTTACAACGTGCGAATGTGTATGTTTTGACAGGACCGACACGTGCCCACCCCTTTCAACATACTTTCATACATTTGGCCGTCGCTGTTCCCCCTGCTGTGCAGTACCGTATGAAGGTGATGTCTACTCTTCGTTACGGAGTACGACGAGGTTTAATGTTTTTTAACTATCTCGGTTTGTGTCGACTTTGATGAAGCGTGCGGGGCGGTAGAAGAAATGTTCGAAAGTGGCTGAGTAGGCCATTTTTAAGCATTTGTTTCATCGTTCAGCTATTACCGGCGTCCAATTGAGGGGTATTTCTTTCCGACATTACTATGGATAGTACCAGCAGTTATTATGATGTTGGTAATGTGATCATGCCGGCTTTCGGGCCGCCTTAAAGAAAGAGGTCTAGATGCATATTCAATAAGAGACGCGGGAGCTGTTCAGAGGAGGCAGCAGATGTGGACTGCCAGGATTTTCCTGTTGCGGAAGAGCAACGCAAGAAACGTGGCATCTTGAAAGAGTCTGTGGTCTATTCGCCTCCGCTTCATGGTTACGGAATCCACAGGGAGTATGCTACGGTGGTATTAGGCCTGGCAGTGTTGTGAGGGTTGGTGTGCACGAATCAGACAGTGATTCAGCTGCCTCTTCTGGTCAAGGAAATAGCGAAGTATCCAGGGAGGCCATAAACCTGTTTGAATCACAAGCTATTGGAAGTGGTAATCATATGAGTAATCTGTTTGATGGTGGTAATTTAGGAGTTGGCGGGTCCGGATGTGGCATGAAACAGTTGAAGGTGAGTCGCCTTTTTTCTTTACAGAAAAACGGGCAGCTCTGTTTGGAAGAAGATAAGGATTCCGAGTCATGCGTATTGGCTGATGGGGAAGGCGATGAACCTGAAAGCTTAGGTGTTGTAAGTAGTGGGCAATGCGAGACCGGACATGAGCCAACAGATGTATATTTTTGGAATGATGGTGCGGTACAGTCGTTGTATGGCTCAAGGGATGATTTAGACTAGCGTTTGGCTATGATGAATTTGGCTTTGTAAAGTGCTGGTGGGAAATCTGACAACGCCAAACCTCAGGCTATAAAGTCTTTCCTGATGTTGTGGCGTATTTTACACTTGGTTGGGAGCAAGCGCTCGGAGGGGAAGGACTACGACGATATGATCGGAGTCCTGTATTTGGCAGTAGCAAACGCTACTTTCCTTGAAGATAATTCTTGGCGAAGGAATATATATTGGTCTGCTAATGGCGGCACCGATTGTTCCAGCTACGAGATTAAAAACGGACCTTACTTGGCTCCGTAACGGAGAACAAGCGAGAGACTTTTGCCTTCGATACTTGATAGCGAGACCACTCGCTTGACGTACTTTCTCGTACCGATTGAAACGACAAAGAACGGGGTGCTAAGATTTTCAAGGAAACGAGAAAGGGGAAGAAGGACGTTGCGGACAAGCTTGAAATGAAAACGAACAAGTTCATCACGAACATTCTTGTTCAGAATGAAGCTGAGAAGGCAGTAGATGGCTCGTCAGGTGACGTAGCCGGCCCACAGGATGGTTTTGCTCCTCTTACTAGAGGGCGCACGTGTCCAATAGAAGTGAGAACCCCTACCTCAGCAAGTGTCGTTTCTGTGGCCTCACTGGAAGGCCTTATTAAGTTTGACATGCTTACGCCCAAGGATTTTTCATTCTTTTCTGAAAGAATCCGAGAAAAAAACACTAATCCTTTCTCAATATACCAGATCCCGGCTGTTGCCGCCAGGCGTTTGCAGCACAATTTCACGAAGATATTGGACGCCCTTGTCCCTATAGACGGAAGCTGGGAAGTTGCCCCGACAGAATCAGGAAACTTAGAGGAAGAGGAGGCCATTATAGCAGGCCGTCTTGAGCGCTGTTCTGTATCCGTTGATGACTGCGTGTGTATAATTACCGACAATAACTTCGATCTATGTGATGATCTTGTGTTTCAGGAATGTACGGACTCATCGAAAGATCATGTTGGAATGAAAGGTGTGCCGGTTACGTCACATAATAATTTCGTGTTTAATGCGGCCGCTGCAAAAGCCAGATCCGATAGCACATCATTCGAAGGGAAGGTGGTGGCTGTTTGGATGGTTGCCGGTTCTGAGACGTGGGTTCAAGTTAATGAGACGTGCACCGACATTTTTGTCCGTATAGAAATCGCCGAGATCGGAATACGAGAGAATGAAAACGTTGAAGTCAT
Source organism: Devaleraea mollis (assembly GCA_032361265.1). NCBI lineage: Eukaryota > Rhodophyta > Florideophyceae > Palmariales > Palmariaceae > Devaleraea > Devaleraea mollis. The sequence continues at coordinate 2,585 of JAULCF010335546.1, read as the reverse complement.
CAATAACATTTTGCGGAAGGAGTATCGAATAGTCAGCAGTACAATTACGCTGGAGGAAATTCATTCTTGGTTCAGATATCGTTCGCATCGTACGGAAGGAAATGAGATGGTGTTAACCCCCGACATGTTAAACCGCCTCGCCGGTCATCATCAAGGACACCGACGTTGCCTTGGTCACCTTTAAAGGCCGGTGACACTCTATCATTGATTCGCCATAGACACGTCCGCCCGCCTTTCTGTGGTTGTGCAGATTATAACCAAAGTTGGGTGGTGCCTGTCGACACCATTTATGCAGTAGTTATTAATCGGTTTTGGCACGACCCTGCCTTGGCGAGTTCATTCGTATATGTTGTCGAAAATTTGGAAGGTGCGAATGATGCCATTCGCAGAGCAGCGAATACATGTCCGGGTGATTCCGTTAACCTGAACTGTCCGTATGGAACGTCAGTAGGCGATCCAGTGTGCCGATCGGATGTTTTTCAATCTTCAACTACCGGAAGCAATCACTGTGGTCAGTCAACACATTTCTTGCGTAGATCGTGCAAGATAATAGCTGTCAAGGAAAGCAGGGGAAATGTTGGGGAAGAACTTTGCGGTGACCGTCACGGGTACCTAGAAGAACATGTTCGTGATGGGTGTAAGGCTGCTATTCCGACTATTGGTACCCTTGGCCCAAAATGGGGTGGATTACGCTACATCATGTACCGCGTTGTCCTGTACTGGGATGGTTTCACCCCGAATACGACTAGAGGGTCTTCGGTCGAGGATGTGTATACGCAGTTGCTTAATATCAGCTCCGAAGAGCGTCTAAGTGCTGCGGCTATTCGAGTATTAAGCTTAGGACCACCAGGTTGTGATGTGAAGGACCTATGTGGAGTTGTTCTTGGCGGTGTTATTCAGCTGATGAATTGTGGTGTTCGACGTTGGACCGCAGAAGGCGAAGAGGTCATTGTTTTTATTGATGTAGTTTGTGGTTTGGCGGACATGTCCGCCTTAAGTCAAGTTCTGGACACAAGAGGGCACATCTCTAATACACCGTGCACTGTTTGTAGGTGTGAGTTACCAAGTGAGGCTGGGAAGGGTTTGCGCAAAGGCGGGCGGAAAGGCGCAGCTGCGAAAGAACGACTTTCACATCGGTACGCTTCCCATTCTACACACAGTGGATTACAGACCGCCCGACGCACTGCCGTAAATCATCAGGCTGTTCGCGATACCTGTCCACCAGATGCAGATCTTTTGGCACTGGGATTGAAGGTTATCGAAAATAACATGTCTTCTCCGCCTAGGGAAGAATTATGTCGATGAAGGCGTTGCAACGCCATCATGATAACGCGGAATTTGGTGATGGGAACGATAATGATGATTACACGAAGTCCGGGATTGAATCTTTGCCCTTCCACCTATTTCGTCAGCGTTACGAAGGAGCCCGTGACAGCGATGAGTTGCCACGAAATGCGGATGGTTTAAGTCTTTATCCGGGAACTTTCTTTCCATACTCAGCGCTACTCCCTGGTGTAAAGAATTTGTTAGTCGGACTATTCAAGAGAGCAATGAAATTCGTATTACGCCTCATGACCAGCCAAGACCGAGTTGATTTAAACACGTACATCATCAATTACATGCAAGCCTGCGGTTTACCAGTGCAGAGTCAGTTTGTGAACCTGGACTCAAATATCGGTCTGAATACGATGAGCATGTCCCAATCGTACTCTGTATCCCTTTTTTCTGAGCGGAGACTCGTAGCTGTGTTCAATAATTCGAATCGAGAGACTGTTGCAAACGTCAGTTGACTGCGAAAGGACTCGAGAATCCCTGGTGCGATCAATCTGGTGAAATTGATCTCGGACTTAATTGATATGGCTTGGGTTAAAGAGGATAAAACCTGGGAGAAATATGGTTCAGCGTATGTGCCGTTGATGCAAAACAGAATTAGTGAGTACGTGTCAGCTGTAGCTGCTGTGTGCAAGGACGGAACGGAGCGTTCAAGTTCTCACATGTCTATGGTACCCTACGACGATTCAGAGACGGTGGACAGTGTAGGGGCTGGCTGAGGTGGTTCTGGGAGAACGAGAGGAAATGCAAGTAATGCTGGGAATGAAAAGGCTTTATGTCCTAGCGAGATAGCGAGGTTGACTTCCGATAAGCCAAACGTGCAAAAGTTGACGGAGTTGGGGGTGACAGTATTAGGAAACGTGGGGCATTTGGCTAAAACAGCAGAACTAGCATTTGAGGTTCGACACGGGCCTACGAAATAGCCGATCTCTAGGAGTGCAGCGTGTGATTATCAGATCGCAGTGATGTCGTCAACAGCGTTCAGCGACTGGATCGGGCGTATGTCCATGACATACGAAGGAGCTCTTGATGACGACGCGGGGTCTATTCGCGCCATGGTCAGGTTCTTATTCGGCGAGGACGAATATTTGTTCTGCGTTAAATACGGTCTCTCAAGTGAAATGAAACGGAAGGTGAGGAATGTTATCGGACCGAAACAATTCATTCCGACATTCCTGAAAGAGCATGGTGTCAAGATGTTAGGAGGAAGGCAGAATTTTCGAGAGGAGGTGGACATCTGGGCCACAGAGGTC
>JAULCF010334435.1:0-11787 GCA_032361265.1 Devaleraea mollis | reverse complement strand
CGTGCTAGGGCGCCACTGGCGCGATCGCGTTATACACTAGAGCGACGACGCGCTGGTGTGGCGCGCTAGCACGGAAGATACAGGACATGATGCCCATGGTCATTAGCCGATGGGCATGGGTCCATGAGAATGATGTCCTGTATCTTCAGTGCTAGCGCGCCACACCAGTGCGTTGCCGCGTTAGTGTACAACGTGATCGCGCCAGGGGCGCTTTCACGGAAGAGAGAAGTCCACGATGGAGTCCCTGCGCAAGGCGGACCTGCATCGCGGCTAAGCGCGCTTGCGACGCGCCATAGTGGCGCGACACCCTGCGCTGACATGCGCCGACATGCAAAGAGGCCGCTACGGCGGCCGCGTAAGGTGGCCGTTTACAGCCGCCAACGGCCGCCGCGCATGACGACGCATGTAGGCGCAAGGCTGCACAGGGCCAATTCGCAGGGCAGCGAATTCCCTGTATTTTTCGTGCTAGCGCGCCAAAATAGCTCGCCGTTGCGCTAACGTGCCACGCGAGCGCGCCAGTGGCGAGATAGCTCGGAAGATGTCTACGATCGGCGGGCGAAGCGCTCTTGCGTCGCGCCACAGTGGTGCGCTAGCGCATATGATGTTTCGCGAGCTAAAAAAGTGTGGGATATGGGCTAGTAGCGGTAAAAGTCTGCGCGATAAACCTAGGGCAACACATGTTTCAGTGCTGGAAAATTCATACGGTGATTTAGCTTATCAGATTTTCCCCATAAGTAAAAAAGTGATGATGCAGCCAGACAGGTATCCAGGAGCCGACCAGCGCAAAAAATGTTTACTCGCGCCGAACACGCGCTAAGTATACAACCGCGTTCCGCGCCGCAACGCGCGTGACGCCGCGCCCGCCGCCGCCATCCTTCTCTGTAAAAGGTTTTGACTTACTTATTAAGGAACGTAGTAGGTCGTAGGTAAGACAAGAGATTGAAAGGTAGAAGGTTGCCTGGGGAGAAGAGAAGTTATAAGACTTGCTCGACCCAGTTCTCTTTATGTAGTGATGTATACCACCCATAGATGTTACGGTATTTAACCAACGAAAACCAAAAACCAAAAAAACCGAATGGGTTTTGAGTAAAACCTAGCTACGATTTAAAATGTCTTTCTTGGTTTTCATTGGTTTTCATTGGTTTTTTGGCTTTATGTTTTTAAAATATTTTTATTTACCGAAATATTTCACAATTCTTAAAGTGCCAGCCAATCTCGCTCACACAATTTATGTACCAGACGGCGGCAACTTGCGGAAAGACACGGGTGAATGCCAGATCCCTCTCGAGAGCAATTTCTCTCTGGCTTTCGCGCACAGCCACCAGAAAACGCCATAAGGAAGTGTAATGGAAGTTTGTTATCCGTGGTAAGCCTACGGACTACGAGCCTAGGAGACTTGTAACGATCGAGACGGATTTACCGTCGACGTCGTCATCGACGTTGACTGAAGGTTGAACACGTGTACTTTAAACACGTGTAAAAATATTTTTGGTTTTATCCCTAGAATAACCAATGGTTTTTCCCCATAACCAACTAACCAATGGTTTTATTACTTGGTTTTAGGCAGCCATTTTTGAAAACCAATGGTTATTAACACCTGTGTAGTGAACTTGACGCTCAGCCTTGTTCCTAACTATAAAAATCTAGTGATTTAGCATATTATAACGTACCAGTATACTTTACGAGATGTAGCCGCGCGTTAATGCAGATCTCGCTCCACGCCGAGAAAGACGGCAAAAAGGGAAGCCCCCCGAAAAGGGCAGTAAAAGCCCGCGGAGTAGCATTCCGCGGCACCTCTGCGTTCTCGTACGGTGTACTGAGAGGCTCCGAGCCTAAGAAGAGTCTTCTTCCTTTTAGGCCTAGGACCCTTTTTGGATTCGGAGAGGCTAACCGAGTTATTCCGTCATTCTAGATTAAGGCTATCGACTCACGTTGATTCACATGGTTTTCTGATTGAAAAGCTTCGAAGTTGTTTGGATGTCATCCACGCTGCATTTTTGCTAACCTTCTTTTCTCCATCTTTTTGCCAAATTTTTACGACAAAAAGAGACGCTGAAAGAGGCCCCATTTTTGATACTGTCCCACAATGGAGCCAAAAGAGGTGAAGGGCATTTCTGTCCGTACGGCTGACGATTCTACCTCCCATGCTAACACAGACACATCTTAGGCCCAGCCCAAAAGACTGCTCCCCGACGGAGCCCAGCCTGTGGGACCGCCTCCTCTGTCTGCGTCAGCGCCCGACGCTCCGACAGAAAAGCCCGATGAACCGCCTCTCTCTGAGGCCCAACCTGAAGGACCTCCGAAGGGCCCCGCGTCGGCGGATGCCGCTAATACATCCTCAAGCACCCCGGCTGCCCAGTACTCAAGACTGCCTCTTATCGAGTCTCAGCCTGAGGGACCGCTTGCCGGCTCAGCGCCTGTTTTGCCCCGTCCCGTCCCGTTGACCCAAGCGAGAAGAATGCGCGTGATCACGACCTCCCTGTTGCCGCAGACTCCCTGCTCGCCCCTCCTCTTGCTGTCTTTGCTGTCCCCGCCGGGAGTAACGAAAGCGTACCCGGATTTTTCTCTGCACCATCTGCGATTCTTCCTACAAAGATTTCTAAATCCGGTCCACTGCCTCTACCCGACTTGTCTACGTCGTCCTCAAGCGCCGCCGCGAATGCGGGCAGCGACAACCCCGCTCGAACGCGCAATCCCGACGAGCGCGCTGCCGAATTCGCCCACCCGAGCCGCTCTCGAGATGTTAGCGCCCTCCGTAGCGGCATCGCGAGCATCGCGATCGACAGTGGCGCCGAATCAGCGTCGCCTGGTGGCATGCCAACCGACGCTATGACTGGTCGACCTCGCCTCGGCGAGAGAGACGCCGCTGTGGGCGTGTCCAGTTTTCTCTACCCAAACATCACGCGACGTCGCAGACACAAATCGGCGACGGAAAACTTGCCTGCCACCGCGAGCACGCCCGACTTTATTGCTTTGGAACTGTCGCGAGCTGTCGCTGATGCGCCCGTTGCATAAGATTCCGTGGGAGACTCCTACAGCCGGCGCGCTAGCAGCAAGCTGACACGAAACAGCGCTAGCTTATCCCATTCCTCAGCATCGCAATGGACGACGAAGACGTATGCAGACGTAAGGGGTACCCCTGGGCTCTCTGCGCACGACAAACTCCATGCAACGACGTTTGGATCTCAACTGTTGCGTGCTCTAACCTCGAAGCAGTATAGTTTCGCTGATATTTTGCGGAGCTTCGTCAACAACGATCACAATCTAGCATCCATGGAGAAGGCCGTGCAGCACATGGGGCCCAGAGGTTTGTTTGAAATCGTTAAGCATCTCACATCTAATCGCTCTTGCCGCCAAGACCCCGGATTCAAACAGCTGATGGCTCAGTTGGAAATCGACTGCGGGAGATGTATACAGGAGTCTACTGTTGATAAATTACCTGAAAAATGTTTATAAGCATTGGAATGATTAAGGAGCCACGCGGTGCGGAGTACCAATGTCACCTCAAGATGTGCCTCTCGGATGGGACGACTCTCTCGTCAGCTCTTTCGCTTAGCTGTGCAAGACCCATCGAAGCGGGAAATACGAGGACGGCTCGCCGTACTGCGCCGGCCCCACGGTTGTGCATCCAAAGAACCGACGTCACATCGAGCCGGGAGTCGCCATACTGCCATCGAGCCGGGAGTCGCCATACTGCTAGCTGGCTCTGAGCGATCAGCCTCGGAAATGTCTTTGTCCAGCTCCGGAAATCTCCCCATTCCTCGCTCCTCGCGGATGCAGCTGGCCTCTACCGAGATCGAGTGCACATCAGCTGCTCCTACCCCAGAGGGAGTATCGAGCCCCTCTTCGTCAGCTGCAGCGCCGCCCTCAAAGCGGTCATCGCAGCAGCCATTGCTCGACGGCTCTCATTCTTCTCCCGTGGGTAATTTCGCTGATGTTGGTGCTCTCCTTTCTCCTTCAAACTCTCCAACTGCTCAACACGTTCCAGTAGCTCCGACATTCGCTCCTGATTCCCTGTCTATCGGAACCAGTAGGCTATCAGCGCATCTTGACGTCAGCAATCGAGGAAAAAAAGGAAGAAAGTCGGGAGGGCTCGTACCAGCGAGGGAGGTACACGATGCTGCGGTTGAAGCTCTTCCGGGAAGGTCTGTGGTATCTCCTCTCGCGCAGCTCAAAAGAGGCAACAACCCCGACGCAGCTGTTCTATTGCCGAAAGCAGTTAAGTCCTTGGACGATCGGAAAGGAAAGAAAGAAGTCGAAAGTGTCCCTCCTCCCCCTGATCGATCGTCGCCCCTGGGCGGTGGCGCCGGACGAGCGAGAGCCTTCCAACATTACCACAATAAGGATCCCGCTCACCCAGACGCCCTTGGCAACGCTGGAATTGGACTCCAGCCGACGAGAGATGTTCCGGACTATGCGAATCCAGCGTACAATGTCGCTTTGGAAGGCCCACAGCCCTTCTTGCACTCTCCAGTGTATGACTAGTACCACAGTTTCATCATTCCCGCTGTTGAAGATTTGATATTGGACATCTTTGACGAGTGGGAAGACGAATTCCGTGCGTACTCTGGCTCCGACGAGCGGTTCTTGCGAGGGCCCCCGTACCCGGAAGGCATGGTGCAATACCTTCTGTCTCTGCAGCCTCCAGGCCATCTTCGCCCTTCTGCTTCACATGTCGGGCCGCGCTCTCTCCCTGTTCGAAAGTCTTCCGCTGTACCTCTCTCAATTGCTCCCGCCGAAGATGTGACCCTGCACCAGTCACGCAGGTCACGACCCGCGGTCAGTAGTCGCAACGGGCAGGCCCCCGGGAAAGGCCTCCGCTACCGATACGACATGGGCGAGCGCCAGAACACTAACAGCTACCATAAAGATGGCAAAGACAGTGCCTTTAGCTCATCCCGCCACGGCATGAATGGCGGCTACAGCGAGAGGAGGCATACGGATGCAAGAGAATATCCGCCGGAAGAAGGAATGTCCTACAAAGACTTTCACTCGGCAGTGAGCTCATTCAGGAAGATGTACTACCGTGACGCCGAAGAGTGGATCGTGAATGAAGCTATACCTTTCGTGGAAAGGCCAAAGACAGTCGACGAGAGCGAGAAGTACTTCAAGAACATCATGCGCAGCTACGTTGGAACCAGGGCCTAAAGGGAGCAAAATATTGATCTACTTTTGATGTCGGGCGCAATCTCGTCAAAGATTCTCAACAATCTCAATGGATGGGTCGTAGGCGTCGAGAACCCCGTCGACCTACACGTCGAGCACTACTGGGAATATATGGCGACTAATTTGGAGCGCCGCGACAACCTGAACACGCTCAAGCAACTCCTGCAGGCAGTCACATGGGGCTCCACTCGTTCTGCCTATCCAGATATCACTGACGGCCGCTCTTTGGCCTCCCAGTACGTGCAGAGGTGCATCTTCTTTTCCGACAAGTGCAGTCACAATGCCCAGTACTCAGGATGGGCAGCGCGAGCTCAGTTTGAAAACGGCCTGACTGATGTAGACTTTGATGACGCTTGGGCCCGTGATAAGAACGATTTCATCACCAAGCACGGCGCCAGCGCCTTCTAGCATCACAACGCGTTTGCGGACCGCCTGGGAATTGTCGCTGATTTCCATTCTCCGGAATTGCGGCGCGCCAAGGCAAAAGCTCTCCGCAAGGCGTCTCTGCCTGTTCGTTTTGCTAAGTCTGGAAACGCCCCGCCTGACTTCGACGGAGAGGAAGAAGAAGACACACTCTGGAGTACAGGGCCCAGAAGGTATGAAAATAGAGTAGCGCCAGCGTCCTCGTCAGCTGACCGAAAAGTTCGCTTTGACAGGCCCCGCGCTCCACGCTCTGCTCCCGGAACTCCCAGCAGGATTCCGACTCTGCCGGACCGTCCGCCTCCCCGGCGTTTTCGTGCCCACGATCTGCTGTCAGCTGCTCAAATTTACTTCTCAAGGCGCATCGCTTCGGAGCATGACCAAGACAAGCCATACTCGGGACCCAGCGCGCGCCCTGGCGAAATTTTTAACAACACAGGGCGAGGAGGCTCGACTATGCTGTGCTTGAACTGCGGCTCACGCTATCACCTGATCGCGGCTTGATCCTCGCTCACGCCGAAACAGCGCACGTTTTGGGCAGAAGCTTTCGCCCAACACGAGGCTACGCTGTTCGTTGAGAGCGGTGACGCTGGTGATGATGCAGAACCAGAAGCGGAGACGTTAGATGAAGCAGAGACATGCGATCATGAACTGGAACCAGAGGAGATGGCCAAAGCAGACTTGGAGGCGGAAGAAGAGGAGAAATTTGAGACGCCGCTCTCGTAGAGCTTGCCGCCGGTCCACCACGAACCAAGAAGCTACGACCATGACGGCAGCCTTATGGAGAACTCTACCTACCTCAGCGCTTTGAGTATTCTCCCCTCTAGATCACAAAATGCATGCAGTCTGTGATCTAGAGGGGAGACGACTGTCTGCAGAAACCAAGCCCGCAGATACTTGTGTCGATCTAGGGGCCGCTCTCTCAGTCTCGGGCAGCCTACCCTACTTTCACGATTGCGATGCACTTGGAATCACTCGGAAAGAAGCGTTTGCCAGGCTGAATCCCTCTCAGGGTCGGTTTTTATTTAGAGAAACTGTCTACTAGTCTCTTGGTATCGCTCCTGCCTTCTTCTCCGCTTCAAATAATTCCATCGTTACGTTCTCCCGGGATATTATTGACAGCGACACGATACCGTCCCTCTTGGGCCTAGCGAAGCTCCGAGAGATGAAGGCCGTGATCGATGTGTCGAACAAGACGCTATCTTCCGCCAATGGTTGGCAATTAGACCTCTTCTCGCACAACGGTCATCTCTATCTCTCTGCCCCTGAAATTGGTGCTCGCTCGGACTTGAAGCATCTTTTTCGCTTGAGCGCTCTGGGACAACCCCGGGGTGCTTACCGCTGCTGAACTATGTTCTCTACTCCAGAGGTGAGCTGCTGTCTGCCCACAAGAACACAGGGCACTCTACAGCAAGAACCGTCGCTCGTTTTCTGCGCATCGGTAATCCCAAGGAGGAATTTACTGCGGACGACCTCGAAAAGCTCAAGGAAATCAACCGAAAATGTCTGACTTGCAAGCGCTTTGGCTCCTATCCTAGAAGATTGCGCGTGGACTGCACACAAGAATTCGTTTTCAACAAGCTCGTTGTTGTGGACATCGTGCACCTCGTCGGCCGCGAGCCTACGCTAAATATCGTATGCTGTGGGACAAAGCTGATAGTGACTCTCGAGCTCGCCAAAAGAACATCCGCAGACGCTTGGCAGGCTTTCTTCTTCGAATGGGTACTGCGGTTCCTCGACCCTCCGCAGTATCTCGTTGTCGATGGAGCTTGCGCGTTCATCAGCAAAGACTTCCGCGACATTTGCTCTTCTATCGGCATTGAACTCATGGAAAAAGCCACGGAAGCGCATTGGACTTTCTGCGCCTGCGAGCTCCTCAATGCTTCTTTGCGATCGACCTTTGAAAAAGGTCTGGGCCGATCCCGACTTCGCAAAGTGGGGAAAATCCGGGCTGCTCGCAATCTCGACTCATTTTGTCAACTCGATGATCAACGACACGAAAACTTCTGCGTATCTACTGGTCTACGGACAGCAACCGCGATTCCTGTCTCCAAGCTCTCAGAACGTATAGATGATGTCGAACGTAGAACGTTTAGCCGTTATGAATATTTCCAGATCAGCCGCCGAGAGCGCTCACTGCCGTATGCGCTATCTAGAGTTCAAGAAGCGTCAAGCACCTACTGATGTAGATGCTCGGGAGCCCGGCTCTCTCTGCTACGTCTATCGCGAGAAGAGATAGGTCTCTCTTTGCTCAGGCAAAGCGGGCGGATTCTCTGGCCCCTACATCTATCTCGGTCTTCGTGGCAGCGTGAGTTTTGTGAAAATTGGACGCCGTCTCCACGAGGCGCCGACTCTCACGTCAAACCTGCCCCAGCGGCGGAAGATAAGGGCCTGCACTCGCCATCTCCGACGGCTATTGAAGATGGTCAATTGCTCGCAGCCAAGCCACCTCCTCCTCGCCGCCTTCGACACGAGATCGGTGACGACCTTTTCTTTCCTTACCACGCAAGCGTCGACAACCACTTTAAGCTAAGGCAGCGCGGTAATCACAAAGGCCCTTGCCTCCACCCTCGCTAAAGATGGCTCCTTTGTAGACAACCGCACGCTCTACGTCATCGGACGCCCGCTCGAACCTGTTTCCTCTGATAAAGAAAAAGATTGTGAGCGTCAAGCGGGCGTTGATGTGATTTGCAGCTCGGCTACTTGACACCGGAAGCGCGTAACCTGGTGCTCGATCACGTGCAAGCCTTCTTCGCCGACCACGAGCAGCCTTCCGCCGTCGAAGACGTGCTGATATCTGGGATCGTGACCCCGAAGCACCACTCTTTTCATCAAAGGAAGGCCGACCGCGCGATAAGTGCGGAACTTGGTGGGCTGTTGGACATGGACGCCGTCAAGCTCTTGTAAGAAGATACAGTCCCACGAAACGCAAATGTCGTTGGCACGCGGATCGTGATCGCTATCAAGGAATTTGAGACGGAGAGGGAGAAGTGGAAGCACGAATCGTCGTGCAAGGTTGCATGGACCGCGAGTCAAGGCACATCGTGTCGGATGCGGGCTGCGTGGCGGCCATGTCCGTGAGAATGTTACTCATTCTTGGCTTCGCCCTAGGCTACGCTATCTGGACGCGCGACGTCAAGGAAGACTATCTCCAGGGGGGAAAGCTTACTAAAAATATTTACGAGAGGCCGCTGAAGGAAATGCGGGAGCTTCTGCGCGGATATTTGATGTAGATCTTGTCTCCGGTGTACGGACTGAGAGAAGCAGGCTCCTACTGGGGGCTCGTTTTATATGGCCTTGTTCACCAGAAAGTTGTTGATGACTTCGACTATCATCGATCGCTACTTTCTGTATCGGCATCCTGTCAGAAAGAAAAGCTACGCAGAAGTGGCTGAGGATACTGCTAGGATCGAAAGCGCCGCCCCCCTCTGCGAAGCGTGCGCTCAAGCTGAAGATGGAGTGCTTCTCCAAAATCAAGCCCGACGGTCTAGAGGCGATCTTGGTCGATGACACGCTCTTTGCCGGTACAAATTCCTTCCGGCGCGATGAGATCAAGATGCATGAAGCTGTGAAGATGGGTGAAGGCTCAGACCTCAGAAACGGCCTGCTCAAGTTTGGGGCCTGGAGGTTGAGCTGAAGGAAGGCTATCTCGTGTGCCACCAGAGGCAATACATCACGCAGAAGATCACTGTTTCGAGACTGCCGCTTGGGGCTGAGATGACCAATACAGTCGTCAATAAATCTACGGGCACAGTCAGATGGCTCGCGACTATGACCTGCCCTCATGCAGCTTTCCTTGTCTCACAACTCAATCAGCTCACCACCTTCGACGACGAGGCCCGGAAGCTAGTAAACCGATGCGTCGACCGCGCGTTGAAGTTCGGCGCACAGGCATGCGAATCAACCTATGGACCTGGAGTCCCTGTACATTGACTCTTACTCCGACGCCTCTCTTGAGAACAATCGGGACCTATCCTCGCAGATCTCCGGGCTCATTGTCTTCCGGGATCTCCAAGGCAACGCGTGCCTGGCGCATTACTAGTCTAGGAAGTGCCAGCGAGTTACGCCTAGCACTTTGGCAGGCGAGGCCATCGCGCTAACAAAAGTGTTCGACACAGATTTTATGCTGCGCAATGCTGTTTCCGAAATCCTGGGGCGCCGCGTGCCTCTGTTCGCGTTCACAGACAGCTATTCTCTCTTCCAAGTTATAGCTAAGATCAACCCAGTGACAGAAAAGCGCCTGCTGATCGACGCGACCATTTTGAAAGACGCCTACTCGTCGGGCTCTCTTGACAAACTCGGCTTTATCCGGACTCGCCTCAATCCCTCAGACCCGCTGTAAAAGGACATAGCCGACGAGTCTTTGCTTCACAACCTCCTGCGAGACGGCAGGCTTGAAAATGACGTTGCTGAGTTCATCATCGAGGATGAATCTCTCCCAGCCACCGTCAACGCTCCCGCTGGAGGAAAAGAAGTCGACTTGTCCCTGCTGCTCGAAGTATGAACAAGCAAACGAGGGTACTTTATTTATGTCCGCAGCTTGATGCTGCTATATGTGCATGTGCGGCGTGCCGCCGCTCAAAAAATTCTAAAGGAACGATTTTATGGACTAATATGCGTGATATTCCTCGTCCATTCTGTACTTCCGCCTGAAGCGCTTCTCCGTCTTGGCCCTCCACTCTCGGCTGCTGCTCTCCGGAAATGGGGCTCCTTCACTTGAGTTAGAAAGCTGCTCGAATTCCTTCGCATCTTCCTTCTCCTAGAGGCGTTTCCGCTCCGTATTCACCTTGGCGGCTTGCTCATCCTGCGCATCTCGCGGCTTCTAAAGCTCGTAATACTCAGGGCCATCGAGTTCGATGACGTCTGGCATCGACTTAGCCCTCTTCTCTTCTTTCGGGGCTTGGGCGCGCTTCGAACCAGCCCGCGCAGCGCCGTCCTCGGGCGAACGCATCTTAGACCTTGTGCTAGTATCGTCTAACTCGACCACTGTCCTTGTCTTTCGGAAGCTCGTAGCCCGCTCTCGCTCTCCCTCGTCTCTCGTCATCGCAGAAGTTATCCGTCCGCATCTACGCGGCCACCAAGCTCCTAGCTCGTCCAATCCTCATCATCTGAAGTACAGCTACGATGCAAGAGAAAAGTGAGTCAGAAAGCAACACCTAAGTCAAGTTACCTAAAGCGGCTACACTAAAAAGCAAAGGCAAACAAGAATTTTTACCGAAATTGGACCGAAAGTAGAAGAGCTACTGCGCGGCGCCCGTCTGGTCCACCAAAGGCGAAATGTTGGAGTGTCCGCAGTCATGACAAAGCCACCACAGCGACCTCCATCCGGGCGGGCACTCGAAGCATCGAGACCCGCGCGTGTAGCTAGACCCTACCCATGACAGCCGCGAATTCCTGTCAAGGTCACCCATCAGATTCTGCTCCTCCGCCGTGGTCCCGCAGCTATTGTTGATGTTGTGCTGGAAACGGTGGTATCGCGAGACGAGCCGAAATCGAGTCACGACGGTCTCCCCGCGAGCGTCCGGTGCCATCGGCCACGAATTTTTCAGGTGATCGATGGAGTACGTGTTCCAGATGCGCAGTTCCTCGGGGTCCTCTGCAGCTTCCGGCGGAATAGGCAAGCGCGACGGATATATCCGAACGACTCCACGATCGAGATGACCGACCCGACGGGAAGGGAGGCGATGGCGACGACTGGGACTGGGAATCCTCCACCAAAGCTGTCAAATAGCATAAGCGAAAGTGTTCGTTGTCGCCCATCACGCGCAGGCCGTCTGGTACGCGGGGAGAAGGAGGGTCGTCCGAACGACTGCCAGCAAAGTTGCGTCCAAAATCCTGACCCTCATAATTCAAGCGGTAAGTGCGTCCGTGCCCGACCATTTGCGCTTCGTTGCTGGTTGGCCGTTACAAATGCCGCACAGCTCCTGCTGCGACCCGGGCCAGCTTCTTCTTTTTTGTCTCAATGTTTCTGTGGCCAGGAAGGTTCGCCAGCTTGGCGAAACAGAAAACACAGTGAATGTCAGAATGAGCAGGCCCTAACCCTATCCTATACGGATAGCACCTTTCTGTTTGGGGTACCGACGCATTTGGGGGTCCTGTTTTGGGTAACAATATGGGGTACTAGTTTAGGGTACTTGTTTTATCATAGGAATACGTTAGAGATCGGCGCGGTAGCGCGACGCCGGCGGCCATAGGTAGTAA
>JAULCF010333323.1:0-28010 GCA_032361265.1 Devaleraea mollis | reverse complement strand
CGAAGTCGACGCCTGCCGAGTGTTTGAAGCGATGTGTCGACGGGCATAGCTCCGGTACCCCCTTCGGTGAGCGATCAACACCGAGACGTACGTGAAACGAAAGAGGACCTGGGATGGATGCATGGATGTGGATAGTCGTCGTATTGGTGGTGCTCGCCGTCGTCGCCGCAGCGTTCGCCGCAGCGAGGCGAGCACGCCGAAGTGGTTCGGTACTCGCAGCTGACTCGAGCGGGAAGGGAACAAAGTGAACAACGTGATGCGAGCGAGTGACCTGATTGGTCTGCCCGTGGTGTCGATCTCGTCCGGCGAAGACGTCGCTGAGGTTCGCGACGTCGTCTACGACTCGGGGGCCCACCAACTCATCGGCTTCACCTTGAACAAAAGAGGGTTGTTCTCTGGCCGGTTGAAAGACGTCCTGCCCGCTTCGGCGCTCAGCGCCATCGGTGTGGACGCCATCATGATCCCGGATGAAGCCGCGATCACCGAGAGCAGCACACCTGACGCCCTCGAGCATCCGCGTGACGCCAACTCGGTGATTGGAGACCGAGTGCTGACCGCCGACGGCAACGAACTCGGCGAGGTCATTGGTGTGATCATCTCGACCGGTTCGGATCCTGAAGCCGTTGGCTACGAGATCGACCCGAGCGACAGCGACGACTCGGTCTTCGTGCCGATCTCTGAGCAGATGGCGCTGTCCGGAGAGAATCTTCTCCTTCCAGCTTCTGCGACCGACTTCGTTCGAAACGACCTCGCTGGTTTCGGGGCTGCTGTCACCGACTACCGAGCGTCCACCTTGCAGGGAGAGAACTGATGAGTGACACATTCAATGCAGCAGAAGGACGATCCATCGTCGCCGCCGACAACGCCGAGACCATCGGCGAGGTCAAAGGTTTCGTGGTCGACCCGACCGCGAGCATGATCGAATCGGTGCATGTGTCTGGCCGGGGCCGACGGGCCGAGGTGATTCCTTGGTCGAAGATCCAATCGTTCGGGGCGGACGCCGTATTGGCCGAACACGCTGACGACCCGCAAGACGTCGCCAAGGGACGAGACACCGACGCCGTGAAAGGCAAGATCGTTGCCCGTGGGTCACGAGTTCTCGATACGAACGGTTTCGAACGCGGAACCGTCGAGGACGTGATGTTCGACCGGGAAACCGGGAGGCTGACGGGCGTGCTCTCGACCGAAGGACATCTGAGTGCCGCCTCGCTGCGCTCGCTCGGGTCGTATGCGCTCGTGATCGATCCCGAGGAGTGACGGGATGATCGTTCCATGAGAGGGTCCCCATGAGGTCTGACGGTTCCAGCGAGAGAAGAGCATCGTGAAGGTTCTCATCGGCGTCGACGACTCGCAGGAGTCTCGTGATGCGGTCGACACCGCCTATCAATACTTCGGCAGCGGAGCCCAGTACCTGGTCGTGTCCGTCGGCGAGCGATTCCCGTTCTATGCCGCCTCCTTCACCGAGGGTTCGCTCGCCTCCGCCGCCCAGATGAAACAACAGTTCGCTCTCGCCGAAGCGGAAGGGACATCACGTGGGGATCCAGACTTCCGGCTCGAGTTGACGGCGTCATTCGGCGTCGGCCACGCCGGCAAGGACCTGTGCCGGATCGCCGAGAACCATGACATCGAGGTCATCGTGATCGGGTCACACGAGAAGTCGGCGTGGGCACGTCTTCTGGACCCTTCCGTCGGCCGATACCTCATCGATCACGCCCCCTGCCCGGTCGTCGTCGTGCGTTAGAAAGCGCTCCGGGCTGGGTAGCCAGCCCACCGGCGCAGTCTGCGCCGGTGGGTGTCTGACTCATCGATGGTCGTCGCGATCTCATCGACGGTCGTCGCTCTTTAGTCGATGGTCGTCACCATGGACTCGAGCGGCTTCCGGACCTTCTCCATCCCTGCGAGCCAGTCGCCGGTCTCGTCCCGGTAGCCCAGCGGAAGAAGAACAACGGAGCGCAATCCACGCGCTTCGAGCCCGAGGATGCGATCGACCTCAGCCGGATCGAACCCTTCCATGGGGGTGCAGTCGACTTCGAGCTCGGCGGCGACGAACATCGCGAACCCGAGGGCGATGTACGCCTGACGGGCGGCGTGGGCGTAGTTGACCTCCGCATCGCGAGGGACGTACATCGACTTGAGGTTGCCGTAGTAGCCATCGATCAGAGGAAGATCGCCCCGTGCCGCCTTGTTGAGCTGCACGATCTCGTCGATGCGCTCCTCGGTGTAGTTGTCCCACGCAGCAAAGACCAGGAGGTGTGAGCCATCAGTGATCGGCGACTGGCCCGAAGCTGCAGCCTGGAGCTCGGTTCGAACATCAGGATTGGTCACCACGATGAGTTCGAATGGCTGGGTGCCGCTCGACGTCGGAGCCATCCGGATCGCTTCGACGATGGCGTCGACCTTTTCCTGGGGCACTGCTTTCTCCGGGTCCATCTTCTTGGTTGCGTAACGCCAGTTGAGGCGTTCGGTCAGGGTCTTCGTAGTCATGGATGCACTCCTGTTTGGGAGCCCGACGGTTCATCACCATCGAACTCGAGATCTGACGAGTTGCTTCGAGCGGCGCCCTGCTGGGGTGAGCGCTCGCTCATTTCGAGGTCAACGGCCTCACGTCGGTGACGCGCCTCGGTGACCAGGAGATCGCTCCCGCGCCATCGCTGGCTGCTCTCCCCTTCGGACTGGCCGCTTGGCTCACGGGCTCACAGTACCGAAGCGTAGGCGGACGGTGGAAGCTCGGCATCCTCTGCACGCTCGCAAACGACGGCCCAACCCGGTTCAACCAACTCGTCGAGGCGCTCAGCCCGGTCACCCCCACCACGCTCAAACCCGTGCTCCGCACGATCGCCGACTGGGTCGAGAGCCATCTCGACAACCAAACCCAGGACTGAGACCAACCCGAGCTGGGTCAGGTCAAGCCGCTCACGACAGTCCGAAGGTCTCCAGCAACCCAGCGATGTCGAGGACTCGGTGCACAGCTGGCGTCGGGCCGGTCACGGTGAAGGAGCCACCACCGGCAATCACTGCGTCTCGCAGTTTGAGTAAGACACTGAGGCCCGAGGAGTCGATGAACTCCAGACCCGCGACGTCGATCACGACATCGGCGGGCGCCTGGTGAACCGCTGACAGCCGTTGGAACAGCGTGGGAGCGTTGTCAGCATCGAGCTCGCCTTGCAACGAAACGAGCAGTCGTCCGTCGTCGGTGTTGATGTCCATCGCGATCATGCGGCAACCTCTTTTTCGCTTTCGCCTCGATCGAGGCTGACACTCGATGCCACGGGGCGGCGCCCGTTGGAGCGACGATGCACCGGGCGCAGCACGAGCACCGCTTGGTCGTCACTGGCATCGACGCCGAACTCGTCCACGATGGCCACAGCGATCTCGAGGCAATCGAGTGTGCGCCGGCATGCAACGAAACGACCCAAGGACTCGATGCCCCGGTCGATGTGCTCTCCCGGACGTTCGACGACACCATCGGTGTACATGACCAGAAGGTCGCCGACGCAGAGCTCGAACGACGTCGGTCCATTGCATGACGGCACGGTCAGCGGGGCTCGTCGTCCCGTCTCGATGACGACGGTTCGCCCCTCGGGTGTCACCCGGATGGGTGGCGGATGGCCTGCGCTGGCAGTTCGGGCCTGGTCTGTGCCATCGAGCACGACGACGGCCACGGTTGCATGTTCAGCACCAGCCACGGTCTCGGCGAAGCGGTCGAGTCCGTTGAGCACCGCATCGGGCTCGTCCGACACATGCGACAGCGCCGAAGACGCGGCACGGAGTTGGCCCATCACGCCGACTTGGGCCAGGCCGTGGCCAACGACATCACCGACGACGCCGATGACCGTGTTGTTGTCCGGGCGGTCGATGAGATCAAACCAATCTCCTCCGACCTGGAGACGATCGTTCGCTGATCGATACGCAGCTGCGGCCTCGGTGCAACCAATCGACGGCAGCGCGCTCGGGAGAAGCAATCGCTGGAGCTCGATCAACGAGTCATGGTCGAGTGGAGGCACCTGACCAGTGGACCACGTCGAACCGCCCCTTCCTTCACCCCTAGGGGTGAATCTACGATCACACGTCTCGACGGGCCCTCGAACGGTCGGGCTGAAAGCCGTGTCGAAGACCCCAGAGCACAGCCTCGACTCGATTGGTTGCTGCGATCTTTGCGTACGTCGAACGGATCTGCGTCTTGATCGAATTGATCGAGAGATGGAGTGTTGCGGCGATGTCGATGTTCGACTTTCCCTGGGTGATCAACGCGAGGATCTCCGCCTCGCGCCCACTCAGTCCTTCGTTGCGTCCCGGCCAATCCAGACCAACGCTCGAGCGACGCATTCGTGGGGCATCGGCGTCAGCAACGCCCTCCCCCGCGTGGAGCAACTCGACTGCTTCCACCAACACACGAGCCGGAAGATCCTTCGGCACGCACGCGTCAGCCGAATGCTCGATGGCTTCGGCGACGAGTGATGGCTGAGGATTCCACGCCGCCACCAAGATCTTTCCTGCGAGCCCGCTGTCAGCGATCTGCTGCACCTCTTCGAAGCCGGGGCCGCCTCTCGCAAATGTGTCGTAGATCGCAACGTCGACCGGGGCGGACAACGGGCGCGACGCATCCAACTCGACCACTTCGATGCGGTCTCGATATTGATCGAACATCCTGGCCGTGCCGGTGACGATGACGTCGTAGTCATTCACCAGGGCGACGGTGATCGCCCGGTTGCCCATCTCGTTGGTGGCTTTCCGGCTCACAGCCCGTCAGATGAGGAGTTGGAGAAGGGGAGGCGTTCGCCACGCACCAGAGAGTCTGCGCCGGTCATGTTGATCGAATTTCCGTGACACTCTTCAGGACTTCGTCGCCATCGTCCTGCTCGATGAGGAACGCAGGCTCGCCCTCGTCAGCCTTCCGGGTGACATCGCTGCCCTTGATGGTCTTGGTGATCTTCTCGGTGTAGCGCTCGGTGATCTTGCCGCTGCCGGTTCCGTTACCCCAGTCCCACTCCACTGCGTCGCCGATGTCGAAGTCGTTGCTCATGAGGTTGCTGTTCCCTTCGATGCGCCGGGCGAAACCTCGTGTGGCCGTGGGTTGTTGAATGCACTGACCGCGCTGACCGTGGCGGCAACGATCGGTACAGCCAGAAAAGCCCCGGCCAGACCAGCAAGCGCCCCTCCCGCTGCGAGAGACACCAACACCAGCGCAGGGTGGATCGCCACCTTTCGACCGAGCAGAGCGGGAGCGACGATGTTCCCCTCGATCTGTTGGACCACCACGGTCAACAGCGCCACCCACAGAGCTGCTTCAGGTCCCACCGTGATGAGGGCGACAACCGTGGCCGCTGTGCCTGCGGTGAAGGCCCCGATGACAGGAAAGAGTGCTGCAAGCACAGTGAGCAAGACCAACGGCAGGATCAGGGGAACCCCGATCAGCCAAAGGCCAATGCCAATCAACACGCCGTCGAAGACACCCACCAGCGCCACGCTCCGGAGGTATGCGGCCATGGTCTCCCTTGCCGCACGACCTGCTCGATCGAAGGGGGCTCGGCGAGCTGGAGCGAGCCGACTGATCAGCCACCGCCACATGGAAGGGCCGTCCTTGGTGAACAGAAACGTCAGGACCAGCGCCAGAACCGACCCACCGAACACGGTGAGCACCAAGGTCCCTTGGTCGACACCCCAGTTTCGTGCCCCACCGACGAGGGCGGAACGCAGTGCCGATCCTGTTTCTTCGATCTGGCGTTCGTCGAGGCCGAAGGGTTCGGCCATCAGCCAGGTCTCGATCTCGACCCTGACCCGATCAGACTGAAAGCTCGTGTCGTCGATGGCACTTGCGGTCCGGCCTCCCACAAACCATCCAATGCCGACCAACGAGACCAGCATCACGACGATGGGAATCGCTGCAGCGAGGGAGCGCGGAACACCGAGTCGTTGCAACCGTCGCACAGGACCCTGAAGCGTCGCTGCGACGATCGTCGCCACCAAGACAGGAATCGCTGCCACTCGGACAGCAGCGAGTGCCCAGAGCACGGCAAGAACCAGGGCAAACACGAGCAGGAGCCGCCAGGACCACGACGCAGCTTGATCGAGCCACGTCGGGATCTTCATCCGTTGCGGCCGCTCTTCACCGCCACTGTCAGCGATGAGGGGCGCGTCAGGAACCATCGCTCAGGAGTACCCGTTGGTGGCGAATCCAAACACCACCCGATCAGACGGCTCGCGTCGTTGGTGATCGAGGCCGATGATTGAAAGGGTTCGCCGCTGGGTACCCCGAACGTCATGTCGCCACTGCGCCTGTTCCTGCAACCCGCGACCACCGAACTGTCGGCATTGAGACACTCTCTCCGCACCTTCCTGGCCGACGTCGACGAGCCAGCTGATGATTGGCTGCTGATCGCTACCGAACTCGTCACCAATGCCATCGCTGCGGCGCCGGCCGAGTCCGAGATCGAGGTCGAGCTGAAGGTCAGACCGGAGCGCCTCGAACTGCGCGTGGCGGACATGGGCGGCGGCTTCGTCCTCCAGCCCAAGACGTCGGTCTCTCCGGGAAGCAAACGAGGCAGGGGCCTGATGCTGGTCAACGCTCTCACCGACGACTTCACCGTCTCGACCGAGGAAGGACGGACGATCGCCACCGCCTCGAAACAACGCACCGACGGCGGTCCGACACCGATGGAGGCGACAGCTGATGGACGGCCGTTGCGCCGAGCGGAGGTCGCAGTGATCGGCCTCGGCTCGGCAGGCGAAGCAGTGGCACAGGAACTGGCCAAAGCTGGCCGCACCGTTGTCGGCTTCGAGAAGCACCGGGTCGGCGGCGAATGCCCCTTCGTTGCATGCATGCCATCGAAATCGCTGCTCGTGGACGCGCACGCTGCGAGGACCCACGACGACCCCCGCTCAGCATGGCCGGCGGCCATCGAACGGCGCGAGCAGATCGTCAGCGATCGAGACGACAGCGAACACATGCAGGGCTTGCTCGATGTGGGGGTAGAGGTCGTGCGCGCCACCGCACGTCTGATCGGCGAACGTCAGTTGGAGGCCGACGGCACCGTCTGGCAAGCCGATCACGTCGTGCTCGCCACCGGCAGCTCACCGGTGTTTCCCGACATCGCCGGCCTCGATCGGGCCCGAGCATGGTCCCCCTTCGACGCTCTCTCAGCCTCGACTCGTCCCGAGCGAGTCGGCATCATCGGCGCCGGAGCTGTCGGATGCGAACTCGCCGACGTCTACAGGAGTTTCGGCTCAGAAGTGACGCTCCTCGATCACTCTGACCGACTCCTCGCCGACCACGACGCGGCAGTGGCCGATCGTTTCGAAGAGGGCCTCCGCTCGCTTGGGATCGACCTCCAGTTGAGCGTCGAAGTCAAGAGCATCCAGCACGGCGATGACGCTGACGAGATCACCCACATCGGCCCACACGGCCGAACCTCGACCGTTGTCGATCAGATCATCGTCGCTTCTGGGCAGGCGCCGAGATTGCCTGATCTCGGGTTGGAGAGCATCGGCGTCGACCTCGACGAACTCCCTGAGCTCGACGAACACCGTCGTCTTGCCGGCATGAGTTGGCTGTCGATGATCGGCGATCTGAACGGAGAGGATCCGTGGACTCACGGTGCGAACCGAGATGCGGCCATCGTCGCTGGTGCGATCCTCGGATCTCCGTGGGCGACCACCACGTCGGCGATGCCGAGAGCGACCTTCACACAACCGGCTGCATCGCACGTCGGGAAAGCAGCGACGGAAGAAAACACCCTGATCCGGGGCGTCGGCGCTCTCAGCGACATCGCGAGGTCGAGCACCGACGAGTTGGACGACGGCATCGTCGTCGTGGCTGTTGATCCATCGACCGGTCTCGTGGTCGGGTGCTCGGCAGTCGGTCCGCTCGCCGACGAACTGATCGCCATGGCGACGAGCCTCGTGCACTTCGAGATTCCGATCGAACGGGCGCGAACCCAGGTCTTCGCCTTTCCGACGATCAGCCAAGTCCTCGAGGTCGCCATCGCCGACGCCGCCGCTCAATTCATCGAGCGCACCAGCGTTTGAGTGACAGCCGTGGGCAACGCGAGAGCCCTGGCTCCCCCACCACCTCGAGCGACCCGAGATCAACCGCCAACTCGACGGTTCAATCGGTTGGATTGGGGAACACTGACTCCATGACCTCCGCAAAGACCATCACCACCACCGACCCGCGGGACGGAACCGACCTCGCAGAGTATGCAATCCACACCGAAACCGAAGTCGAGGCCACGTTGCACCAGGCCTCAGCGGTGCAGCCGTCGTGGGCGAACCGATCGTTCGGCGAACGTGCTGAGGTGATCCGAGGCGTTGGCAGCGAGCTCCGTCGACGACGCTCTGAACTGGCAGAACTCATGGCGAAAGAGATGGGCAAGCCGCTCGCTCAGGGTGAAGCCGAGGCCGACAAGTGTGCAACAGCCTGTGACTACTACGCCGACGAGGCCGAGTCGATGCTCGCCGATGTCGAGCGAGAGAGCGCACTGACTTCGGCGTGGACCGTGTATCGACCGCTGGGCACCGTCCTCGCCGTGATGCCATGGAACTTCCCTCTCTGGCAGGTTCTTCGGTTCGCCGCACCGACGCTGATGGCTGGCAACACGGGGCTTTTGAAGCATGCATCCAGCGTGACCGGCTCGGCGCTGGCCATCGAAGAACTCTTCGTTGCAGCTGGGGCCGACGAGGGATGCTTCCGCACACTCGTGCTGCCCTCCGATCGCATCAACGACTTGATTGCGGACGATCGGATCCATGCGGTCACCCTCACCGGCAGCGAAGGCGCCGGTCGAGCCGTGGCAAAGCAGGCAGGTGAACACCTCAAGCCATCGGTCCTCGAACTGGGTGGCAGCGACGCCTACGTCGTGCTCCACGACGCCGACATCGAGGAAGCGGCCGAGATCTGTGCCGACAGCAGGCTCACCAACTCAGGCCAGAGCTGTATCGCAGCGAAGCGCTTCATCGTCGTCGACAGCGTCGCCGACGCGTTCGTCGATGCCTTCGCCTCGGCGCTCCAGAAACGGACCGTGGGCGACCCGCTCGCCGCCGACACTGATGTTGGACCACAGGCGAAGGCGGATCTTCGTGATGAGCTCCACGACCAAGTCACCGCCTCAGTCGAAGCTGGTGCTCGGCTCCGCTTCGGAGGCACGATTCCCGACGGTGACGGCGCCTACTACCCGGTGACGATGCTCGATGGCGTCACACCAGGCATGGCGGCCTTCGATGAGGAACTCTTCGGACCCGTCGCCGCCGTCGTTCGTGCCGATTCCGAAGCCGATGCAATTCAGCTGGCCAACAACAGCCGGTTCGGTCTCGGCGGCGCCGTCTTCACCGCAGACCTCGAACGAGGTCGCCAGATCGCGGCGTTCCAGATGGAAACCGGCAACTGTTTCGTGAACGCCAAGGTGGCGTCGGATCCTCGGCTGCCGTTCGGTGGTATCGGTGTGTCCGGCTACGGCCGGGAGCTCAGCGAAACCGGTATCCGGGCCTTCATGAATGCCAAGACCGTCGCTGTCGCCTGACGATCACGCATCGGTCACACCCTCACTGCTCACGCCGCCGTTGGTATCGCTCGATCGCAGCATCAGCTGAGCCATCGAGCATCTCGTTGATCGAGTAGTCGATGGGACATTCGATCACGTGCAGTCCGCTCTGCGTCTTCGAGCGTTCCAGCTCGGCGGCGAGCTCAGCCTTGGTGTCGACCCTGGCTGCCGTGGCGCCGAAGGCCCGGGAGAGGGCGAGGAGGTCGGGGTTGTGCAAGGCCACGGATGCGCGTGGTCGGTCTTGCTCGTCCTGGTGCCACGCAATGAAGCCGTAGGCATCGTCTCGAACAACGATGATCGTGAGATCGATCCCCAACGGCCCCACCGTCGCAAGATCTTGCACGTTCATCAAGAAGCCTCCATCGCCAGTCACCACGACGGTCCGACGATCAACATCGTGCAGCGCAGCAGCCATCCCGGTGCCCAGGCCCGCACCCATCGTTGCCAGCGCATTGTCCATCAACAGCGTTTGAGGTTCTGTCGCCCGCCAATGCCTGGCAAACCAGATCTTGTACGCGCCGTTGTCGAGCACCACGACGTCTTGGTCATCGAGCGCTGACCGCATGCCGCCGACCACATCGAGCGGAGTCAGCGCTTCTGATCCGTGCGGCGTTGTCTCTTCTTCGTCCAGGAGTTCCTTCACCACCGCCTTCCGCACGATCACGTCGTCGTCGGGTCGAGCGACGATTCGGTCGGCCAGACACTCGAGCGTCGCTGCCGGATCACCGACGAGGTCGATGAAGGGTCGATAGCCCCGCTCGGCGCGCGCTGGCCACGCGGCGACGTGCATCACCGGGATCTGATCGGCAGGGTTCCACGCGAGGGGCGGGTGCTCGACCGGGTCGTAGCCCACGGCTACCACGAGGTCGGTTTCATACAGGCCGAGGTGGGAATGGTCGGGCCGGTGGATCCCGAGGGTCCCCATGGCGTTGCCGTGTCGAGCATCGATGGCACCTGCACCCAGCTGGGTGGCAAGCACCCCGATGCCGGTCGCTTCGGCGAAGGCGACGATTGCCTCGCTGACTTCACGACGATTCGCGTGCTCCGACACCAGCAGCACTGGTGTGGCCGCACGATCGATGGCCTCGACGGCTTCAGCGAGCAGATCCTCGGTCGGCACCGAGGTCGCCACGGGCGGGAAAATGCCTGCGGCGATCTCGACATCGACAGACTGGCCAGCCACGTCTTCTGGCAGCTCGATGAGCACCGGGCCCGGCCGACCTGTCGTGGCCGTCCTCCAGGCTGCTTCCATCACCCCGCCGACGTCCATGGGGTCATCGAGTCGGATCGCTGACTTCACCAGCGGCTCGGCCGCTGCCACCACGTCGATCACCTGGAACGACCCCTCGTTGTTGTCGAGAGCCGGCTTCTGACCGGTGATCGCCAACAGGGGGAAGCCGCCGAGGTGTGCGTGCGCCAGCCCGGTGAAGAGGTTCGTTGCACCGGGGCCGAGCGTCGCGAGACACACTCCCGGCCGGCCCGAGAGCCGACCCTCTGCTGCAGCAGCGAACGCAGCGTTCTGTTCGTGTCGGTGGACAACGACATCGATTCGGCTGGTGCGTAACGCCTCCACGATGTCGAGGTTCTCCTCGCCGGGTAGTGCGTGGACGCGAGGCACACCGCTTGCTTCGAGAAACTCGACGATGTGCGCAGCCACGTGTTGATTCATGACCTCGTTGTGCCCGCCAGACAACGCCGGCAAACAACACTCACCACCAAGGATTCGATGGTGACCGTCGTGGGTAGAGCGGGCCGCAGTGGATCCAAACTGCTCGCGATGTCCAGGAGCGTCTGCTCCACCATCTGGAAGAAGAGGAGGTCGAACTGTTCCCCGTCGCAGGGAAGGCGCTCACCGACCAGACAAGGTCGAGCTCGCCTCGCAATATGACGAGGACATGGAGCGTCGCCGGGCCCAGGATTGACGGGACGTTCACAGGTCGCTCCGTTGTCGGGACCGTGCCATGCTGACCCTCGTGGTTTCCGCCTCTGACCGACCGATCAAGCTCGCCATCGTCAATGACTACGGCGTCGTGGTGGCTGGTGTCGCGCACCTTCTCGAGCCGTTTCGTGATCGGATCCACGTCACCGAACTGGATGCCAGCCTGCCCGTGGTCACCGAAGTGGACATTGCGCTCTACGACACCTTTGCCCGGAGCGAGCCCGGCCTGACCGAGCTCCAACGTCTTGTCGAGAACACGTCGGTGCGGCGGGTGATTGTCTTCACATGGTCCTTTGCCCAAGAGCAGGTCGACCAAGCCTTCGGGGTCGGGGCGGACAGCTACTTGTCGAAGACAGCCTCAGCCGAACAGATCGTCGAGGCGGTCGAACGCACCGCTGCCGGTGAGCGCATAGTCATCCCTGCGCAAGGCCGATCGCTGAGCAACCCCGACCTCGATTGGCCAGGGAAGTGGGCGGACTTGTCGGCGAGGGAGGCCGAGGTCGTCGCCTTGATCACACAGGGGCGTTCGAACATCGAGATCGCCGAACTCCTCCACCTCAGTGTGAACACGATCAAGAGCACGATTCGCACTGCGTACCGCACGATCGGGGTGACAAATCGTGTCCAGGCAGTCCTCTGGGGCACGGCCAACGGCATGGGCCCGGATGTGGCCCGGCTCCGCTCTCCCGAGGCGGGCTGAATCAGTCGAGTTGCTGCCGCCTGAACGTCATGGCGTCGTACGCCCCGGCGGCGATCAATCCGAGCGAAGCTGCCACGAGAAACCAGCGGCCAAAGGGCGCAGCGGCGATCGTGCGAAGCGATTCGTCCAGCCCAGCAGACTTGTCAGGGTCATGATCGCGAGCCGAGATGACGAACAAGCTGCCGGCGATCGCCAGCATGATCGATCTCGCACAGAAGCCGACCAGGCCGAGCGTGAGGAGGACTCTGCGCTGGATGACCGAGCTCATGTCGTCATCGATGTCGTCGGCGAACCCCATCGAAAGGCCCTTCCACAGGTGGTAGCCGGCAACCACCAGCGTGCCGAGACCAAGAGCCGTGAGCGCCCAGCGACCAGCGGGTACCGAGAGCAGCAGAGATGCCACAGACTCCGGAGACGTGCCGCTCTCCTCACCACTCGAAGCGCTCGCGCCTCCTCGCCAGGCGATCTGCAATCCCGTTACACCGAGCAGCGCGTACGAAGCGCCGAGCCCGACCATCCCGATCCTGCGAGCAACGCTCAGAAGACGCTTGCCGCCGTCTCCTTCATCCGACGCAGCCACGGACCAGATCTGCCAAGCGGCGTAGAGCAGCAACCCAACAGCAACGACGAACACGAGCAACCGGCCCGCTGGAGCATCGGCAATCGCGGCCAGCGCTCCCTTCTGGTCGGCATCCTCTGACGAAAAGCCACGCCGGGTGATGTCGAGGCCGAGCAAGCCGATCATTCCGAAGACGAGGCCCTTCGCCAGCCACCCGGCGCGTACCAGAGCTTCCGCTTTGTCATCCCACGCTGAGCTGGCACTCTTGATGCGCCCGACGACACCGTGCACCGTCGAATTCACGCTCCGGCGAATGCACGTTGGTTGAACATGTCGAGGCTTTACCCCGTCCGCCGATCGGCGAAACCGATGACCGACCTGGTGATCGGTCGGTTTGGACCTGGCCAGGTCGGGTACCGCCTTGGGATGGACGAATCGGACACCACCGGCCACCGTCACCACCTTCTGGCCGACCGGCCCTGGCGTCTGTCGATTCGGGACTGGCGTGATGTTCTTGGCCGAGTGTGGACCGAGCGTTCTTCCGACGACGTCTCGACGCGAGCTGCCGCCGTGGCTTACTCAGCGATGTTCTCGATACCTCCGCTTTTGATCGCCGTCGTGTCGCTGTATGGACTCGTCTCGTCCCCAAACGATGTCCGGCTGCTGGTCGAGCGCGCTGGCACCGTGCTGCCCCCAGCAGCCAACGAACTCATCGAGAGCCAACTGCAGTCGATCACCGACCGCGGTTCCAACTCGCTGTCCTTCGGTGTTCTTCTGGGCGTGTTCGGAGCAATTCTCAGTGTGTCCGGCGGTGTCAACCGGCTGAGTTCGACGATCAACGAGATCTACGACGAGGAGGACGAGCGCCCCTGGTACGTGAAACGTGCATGGTCGTTCGTTGCCTCAGCGCTACTCATCGTCGCCTTGATCATGTCGACCATGTTGATCACCCTGATTCCCAGCCTCGTCGAGTGGCTGAGCGTCGACGGAGTTCTGCGTTCGTTGGCATTGACGGGACGATGGGTCCTACTTCTCGCCCTGATGCTCTGCACACTCGGCTCGTTGTACCGATTTGGCCCGAAGCGCAGTGCACCCCGACTGGCCTGGCTCTCGGTCGGTACCACTCTGGCAGCTGCCGTTTGGCTCGTGATGTCTGCTGGCTTCAGCTTCTACGTCCAGAATTTCGCCAGCTACGACTCGACCTACGGATCATTGGGATCAGTGATCGTGTTCTTGACCTGGCTCTACCTGACGGCCTACATCGTGTTGCTCGCTGGCGAGCTCAACGCCGAACTCGAACGGCAGACCTTGATGGACACCACCGTCGGTGGCGACCAGCCCCTGGGAGCGCGAGGCGCTGTTGTTGCCGACGAGCCGGCAGATGGCATGGCCGAAGCTCACCCCGAGCTGGTGTCGGAGACACAAGACCACCTGGGGTGAGTCACTCGATCCGAAGATCAGCTGTCGAGGAGCAGCTGGTCCCGATCGAAGCCGCAGAGGAACAGACGGACCGCAGTCATCGTCCGCTGCAAGCTGTTCTCGGTCGGTACCGACTGTTCGCCGGTGACAAGGGAACCGTGGTCGTGACAAAGGGCAATGCCACAGCTCGTGCAAACGCCACGTGCCGCTTCTTCACAGTGAAAACAGATCATCGCTGGCTCTCCTTCTGCACGCCCGACGCTCGAGCCCGCACCCGACCGGCGTAACCAGACAACGACGAGTTCAAACGTGTCGTTGTTCGAGTTTGGTTGCCGATCAGGGCTTGCGACGACGCGGAACTGCCACCAGCTCGATTTGGAGCTGATGGCAGTGGCCGATCTTGTCGTTGTCCGGTGCGGACTCGGTCAGTCCTCGACCTTGAATGCCACATCGATCGAGACCTGCCAGCGATCAACGGTGCCGCCGTCGCCGAGATTGGCTCGAATGTCGGTCACGTGGAGCCAGGTCTGGCCTCGGACCTTGCCTGACGACGTCTTGAGTGCCGTCTCGACTGCTGCTTCGATGCTGTCCGGGTGTTCCCCGACCAGCTGGGTCATCTTGAAAGTGGATCCGCTCATGTGAACTCCTTGTGGGTGGCGATGTTCGTCGCTGTACCCCTGGTTCGCGTAGCCAAACATCACAGCCGACGGGCGCGAAACGGTTGGTTACTGTTTCGCCGATGCCGTGGCTACCTACGGGGAAGAGTGTGCTTCTGTCGCTGCTGATCCGCTACGCGCTGGCTTGATCGCGGGCGACCTCGACCACCTTGCGAGCGGCCTGCTTCGTGGCCTTCTTCGCGGCCTTTCGGGCCTTTCGCTTGGCTCGACGACCGGCAACGATGGCGGCATCGGCGCCCTTGACGGCCTTCGAATCGGCTGCGCCAGATGATCGGCGCTTCTCGCGCTTGGCCCTTTTCGCCTCGGCGAGAGCTTGCAGCTCCGCCTTCTTCTGCTTCTTCTCTACTCGAGAGACCTTCTGCTCCTTTTTCTCGAGCTCGGCGGTCAGGTCTTGGACCTTGCTCGCTGCCAATCCCGCCTTGAACTCTGAGCGTTCGAGCTGTTCCGCATCGTTGCGAAAGCTGACGACTCCGAGCGATGCGACGGATGCGATCTTGCGTGTCATTCCCATGATTGGACCTTTGGTTGGACGGCGCTGATGCGTCGTCGTGATTCGTGCTCGACGTCAGTGCCCATGACGGTGCAAACGAAACATTCGCTTCGGCTGCGTGCCTACCTGTGGTGCCTCTGGCCAAATTCAATCGCACAGCCTTTGCCCGTGACTCGTATGAGGCCACGTTCTGCCAGCTCGCCCGCCGCGATCGAGATGGCTTCCAAGGACAGACCCCACTCCGGCGACGCTATGACACGCGCCGCCTCGGACGGACAGACCGAGTTGGACGGGCCGCGCTTGGTGAGCAACGCCATGATTACTGCCTTGGCCCGCTCGGCTCGACCCTCGACGGTCGGTTCCTCCCACCAGGCTTCGCCGCGCTCACCCAAAGCGATCTTTGCGTTGTGGACTCGAGCCCGAACCCGCGCGAGTTCATCGGGATCGACCTTCGCTGCCTTCACCGCTCGACGGGCATCCATCAGCTCGATGACGAGCTCCTTGCGCAGCGGCTCGGGAATGTTCGGATTCGTGGCCCGCCAACGCCGGCCGTTCACGACGATGTATCGCCCATCGCTGGTGCGCTCGACGGGTTCACCCATGACGATTGCTGCTGTGGTCCGTCAATGTCTCCTCCAGGGTTTGCGAAGTGGTCGTGTTTCGACCTGGGTCTCGGGGTACCCCGTCCTCGCCCTGCCCAACCCCACGATCTCGATTCACCGCCGAACCAGGCCGGTCGAATCGACGACCTACGTGGCTTTGAGGACGATGACTGCCGTGTCGTCGCGCCGACTCGACTGTGAGCGGTCTGCTCTGGCCATCATCTCGTCGATGATGTCGATGGCTGCGCCTGCACCACCAGGGGAATCGAGCGCAGTGAGCAACCCGTGATCGTCGAGGCGCGGCGTGAGCGACTCGATCAGACCATCGGTGTAGAGGACGAGCTGGTCACCCGGCTCGAGGTCGACCGACACCAGGGGTGGTTCCTCGAAGCTCCCGATACCGCAGATGCCCGAGGCCGACTCGAGGCTGACCGCACCAGTGGCGCTGATGTGGATCGGGCGCGGATGACCGGCGTTGGCCAACTGGATCGTCGGTGCGCCGTTGCTGTCGAAATCGATCGTCCCCGAGATGGCGGAGCAGAAAACGGTGTCGGGGGTGGCCGCCAGCGTGTCGTCCAGCCATTTCAGAACTCGCTGCGGTCTGGCCAGGTGCAGTCCAGCAGCACGCATCGTGTGGTGGGCGACCATCGTCGTGGCGATCGTGTTCAGATCGTGGCCGGCGGCATCGCCCAGAAAGAACCCCCACCGATTCGACCCAGCGGGGTAGATGTCACAGAAGTCACCGCCGATGCGTAGACCTTCGGTGACGTTCTGGTACCGGATGTACACCTCGAGACCTGGAATCGAGATCGAATCGGTGGGGACGACGTGTCGCTGTAGACGATCGATCGCTGACGTCAGCTTGTCGGCCGCCGCTAGTTCGTCGGTGACGTCGTCGAATTGGGTGACCACACTCTCGACCTCGCCTGACTCGCCGTGGCGGATCGGATGAGAGTCAACGCGGAGCCAGCGATAGTCACCGGACCCAACTCGCACGCCCATCACGAACCCCACGACGGGTTCTCCGGAGACGAGAGCACGCATGGCTGGATGCTGGTCCCCGGACAGTTCAGCGAGATCAGTGGTCACCGCTGCCCACGTCGGGTCGAGGGACGCTTTGCCGATCAGTTGGTCCGTGGTCATCCTCAGCACGCTGGCGGCAGCGTCGTTGTGATCAGTGACGCGACCGTCCACGCCCTGAACAACCACCCCGGCCCGGCCAGCGCGTACCAGCTCCAGTGCTGCGCCATCGGCGAGCAACTCGATCTTCGACATTCTCCAGAACCTACGCGTCGATCTGGACGGTTCCAGCACCGTGCAGAAGGAAAGGGGTTTGGCGTACCTCTCCCGGGGAACACCGCTCACGATCACCGAGTTTCGGTTGATCTGACGAAGGAGCCAACTGATGAGCAACGACAACGCTGCAGAACAAACACAGGAAGACGCAGACCAAGCCATCCAGATCAACGACAACACCATCGCCGATCCGAATCTGCCAGAGGCAGTCCCTGGTGACGACGACTTGCACAGCCGGCAGGACTTCGACAAGAACGATCAGGCGATGCAGATCAACGACAACACCATCGCTGACCACACGTAGCGCCGCTCTCGGTTCACTCGCTCTCGGTGGCCTTCACCATTGAGAGCGGGTCGGCCACTGAGGCGGACACAACCTGGTCTTTCCCGAGAGAGTCGAACGGATCGTCTCGCCGATGTACTTCCCAGCGAGGCGCCAGAGCGTCCCCCTCAGGCACTGCTCGCTGCGATGTGCCGCGCCGCAGGACCATCGATCGCTCCCGATCGGAATCGACGAACGAAGTCGATCCCGCCGAGCTGCCAGAGGTTGCGCAGATCGATGGCGTCATGCATGTACGGAACCAGGTGGTCAACCCCCGGCCGAGCGATGGTCAAGCCCAGGATCTCGGCCACCCCGATGCCGCCGGCGAGATCCACCACCCAGCCGCGATCCTTCAGTTCGAGAGGCCTGGCGTTCGAGCCGCTGAGTAGGGCGTCAAGGTTCTGGCCGACCTGCTTGCCTGCCTGCGCAGCGATCTGCGCCGACATCGCATACAGGTCTCCGTTCTCGTCGAGGTGAGCGGCAGCGTCGCCAGCGGCAAAGATCTTCGATGAGCTGGCGACACGCCCGAGGCGGTCCACCACGAGTTGTCCTTCATTCGTCGGACCGAACGCTTCCATGGTGGGGCGGAAGCCCGCCGTCCACATGACGGCTCCGTCGAGATCGCGGCCGGACTCCAGCGTCACTCCGTCGGCAGCGATCGTCGCCGCCTCATCGCCCAGTGTGACCTCGACCCCGCGCTGTTCGAGAACCTGCATGGTGTGTTCGCCGAGTCGCTGGCCGAAGTTCGACATGAGTCGGTCGCCACCGTCGACCAACGACACAGCAACCTGCGGTTGAGCGACACGAATGGCGCCCGCCAGCTGACAGCCCGTGGGGCCACCACCCACGATCACGACGCGGTCGATCGACCGAAGACGTTCCCGTATCGCAACGGCATCCTCGGCCGAGCGAAGTGGCATGGAGTGTTCGAGACCATCGATCGGCGGTTCGACCGGTTCGGCTCCGGCGGTGAGCACCACGTATTCGGCGGTGATGCTTCGTCCCGACTCGAGCGCCACGGAGCCCTCGCCGACCGCCACTGCGCGCTCGGCTACAACGGGAACGTCGAACATGTCGCCGACGGGGACCGCTCGGTCTGTGAGCGGCTGGGTCCCCGCAGCGACAGCAGCCAAGCGAGTGAGGAACTGATGGTGCCCGGTGGGTTCGACGACGACCACCGATCGTCCCGCATCGACCAGCGCCGACACGACGTGGGACCCAGCGAACCCGAAGCCGATCACTGCCACATCTGCCTTGATCTTCGTTGCATTCGTCTTGTTCGAAGCGGAGTTCATCGACGAGACGTACCCGGTTCGCTCACCGATGAACCCTCGAACCGTCGGCGGCGGGGAAGAGACCGAAGATCCGTGCTTGAACCCAAGGGGGGCGGGGTACTTCCCCTCGCACAACAACTCTCCCCGATCGGAAGATGATCTCGATGAATGAAGACCAGTCGGACACGACACAATCGAACGCACGAGGCGAACACGCCGCCGACGTCAGCGAAGCGTGCCCGTTCCGCGGCACCCGGGTGGGCGGAGCCATCGGCTCAGAACCCCAGCTCGACCACTGGTGGCCCAATCGTCTGAAGGTCGAACTGCTACACCAAGACCCCGCTGAGGCCAACCCACTCGGTGCCGACTTCGACTACCCGGCGGCGTTCGCTGCCCTGGACCTCGAAGCAGTCAAGAACGACATCAAGAGCTTCTTGACCACGTCAGTCTCGTGGTGGCCTTCTGACTACGGGAACTACGGCCCACAGATGATCAGGATGGCCTGGCACTCCGCTGGCACCTATCGCATCGCTGACGGTCGGGGCGGGGCAGCCGAAGCAATGCAACGCTTCGCTCCGATCAACAGTTGGTGGGACAACGGGAACACGGACAAGTCCCGCCGACTGCTCTGGCCGATCAAGCAGAAGTACGGGCGCTCGATTTCTTGGGCCGACCTCATGATTCTCACCGGCAATTGTTCGCTCGAGATCATGGGGTTCCCCGTTCTGGGATTCGGAGGCGGTCGAGTCGACGCCTGGGAGTCTGACCGGGCCACGTACTGGGGACCCGAGGGTTGGGACGGCAAGCCCGTGCCCGACGGTGGAAGCCATGGACCCAAGGCGGGTCATCCCGATCAGATGGTGAACCGAGGCCTTCGCTGGGAAGGCGCCGTCGACGAGGAGCATTACGACCTCGAGAACCCACTGGCGGCCACGAATCAAGCATTGATCTACGTGAACCCCGAAGGCCCGAACGGCAACGGTGTGCCGATCGACAGCGCCCGCGACATCCGCGAAACATTCGCACGCATGGCCATGAACGACAGAGAGACCGTCGCCCTGATCGCCGGAGGTCACGCCTTCGGCAAGAGCCACGGTGTGGGAGGCCCCGACCCCATCGGACCCGCCCCCGAGGGGGCACCGATGAAGGAGATGGGCCTCGGTTGGCACAACCCCGCCGGAAAGGGCAACGCCGAAGACACCATGACGAACGGAATCGAGGGGGCGTGGACCCCGAATCCGACCCGCTGGGACAACGCTTACCTGGAGAATCTCTTTGCTTTCGAGTGGGAGCAGACCACGAGTCCGTCCGGCGCCGTCCAGTGGCAGCCGACCGACCCCAGCGCTCCGACGACCCCAGATGCTCACGTCGATGGTCAGATGAACACTCTCATGATGATGACCTCCGACCTCGCGTTGAAGGTCGATCCCGAGTACCGCAAGATCTGCGAGGGCTTCCTCGCTGACTTCGACGACTTCACCAATGCCTTCTCGAAGGCATGGTTCAAGCTGACGCACCGCGACATGGGACCCAAAGCTCGCTACCTCGGCCCCGACGTTCCGATCGAGGACTTCGATTGGCAGGATCCGATCCCCGCTGCCGACGACGAGCAAGTCAACGACGAGGACATCACGTTCTTGAAGACACAGATCGGTGGCACTGAACTCAGCAATGCAGAACTGGTCGGCGTCGCCTGGGCAGCGGCCTCGACCTACCGAGACAGTGACAAGCGGGGTGGCGCCGACGGTGGCCGCATCGCTCTTGCACCGCAGAAGGACTGGATCGTCAACGGCCCAGAGAGGGTGGCGAGAGTCATCAGCGAACTCCAGCGAATCAAGGGCGGATTCGACACCGAGACGAAGAAGGTCAGCCTCGCCGACCTCGTGGTGCTGGGTGGCTGCGTTGGCGTCGAGCGGTCGGCGGGTGCTGCCGGTGCTGCTGTCACTGTTCCGTTCGTTGCTGGCCGTCGAGACACCACCCAGGAACTCACTGACGTCGAGCAGTTCGAGTGGCTTCGTCCGGTCTCTGACGGCTTCCGGAACTACCACAACGAGAACGTCGGCTTTGCCGTTTCACCGGAGCAACTCTTCCTCGACCGGGCGAGTCTCTTGACACTCACTGCTCCCGAATGGACCGCACTCAGCGGCGGCCTCAAGGTGATCGGTGTGAACCACGACGGTGGACATCACGGCTTGTTCACCCAGCGCCCCGGTGAGTTGACCAACGACTTCTTCCGGATCCTCACCTCGATGGATTACGAATGGGTGCCGCAGGACAACAGCGAGATGGTCTTCGACCTGCGCCATCGTGAGACAGGGTCGGCGGCGTTCACGGCCACCCGATGCGACCTCGTCTTCGGGGCGAACGCTGGCCTCCGTCAGATCGCTGAGGTCTACGGAGCAGACGACGGCGCCTCGGCGCTGGTCGAAGACTTCGTGGCCGCGTGGCACAAGGTCATGATGCTCGATCGCTTCGACGTCCCAGACGCTCGCGAAGCGGCGATGACTCCTCGCTGACCATCCGCCACGTGCAATCCCGGAGGAATCGCTTCCGCATGAGGTTTGAACGATCGCCCAGTGGGCACAGCGCTCTCGAATCACTCACACAAGGGGAAACACATGGCACTCATTCTTTGGATCATCGCTGTCGTAATGGTCTTGTCCGGCATCGCGGCCCTGCTGCGCAAGCAGATGGTCTACGGCGCTGTGTTGGTCGTCCTCGGACTGCTGATCGGCCCAGGCGGCGTCAGCATCTTCACCTGATTCCGTCCCTCCATCACCGACACGAACGAAAGGAACTCTCAATGGTTTACGGAAGCGTCCTCCTCACCATCTTGGTCATTTTGGCCATCATCTACTTCGCCAAGCGCGTCTAGATCACTCGAACGACACGCCGACCGACCAGCAATGGTCGGTCGGTGTCGCGTTTGGGCTCGCCCAAACCGCCAAGCCGTCGTGAAGGATCGACGGGGACTGTTTCAATCCTTCGACGACGGGGAAAGCCCACCTCGAGTCGCCGTCCAACTGAAACGAGATCCCGAAATGAACGTCCTGATTGCTGTTGATGGAAGCGAGAGTTCATGGGATGCCGTGCGCTTCGCCGCCGAGCTCTTGTCGCCAACTGATGAGGCCATCGTCATCAACGTCACGTCACCCGTCGACCCTGCAGTCGTCCCGGCCGGCGGACTCGCGGGCTATGCCTCGACCGGATATGCCATCCCGGCCGCACTCCGGGAACCGGCACCGACCTCAGGGACCAGCGGGCTCTCGAGCTCGGTGGCCGAGGCCATCACTCAGGATGCAGCGGCCGCCCTCGGCACCGATGACGCCGTGGTCGAGTCCGGCGGCGTTGTCGAACGCATCTGCGCTTACGCCGAAGAATCCAACGTCGACCTCGTGATCGTCGGGACACGGGACCCTGGTCTGTTCAACCGAATTCTCACCGGTGGTTCGATCAGCCGAGAGGTCGTCAACCAGGCACCCTGCTCGGTGCTCGTTGTTCGCTGAACACCTCCGCACTTCGACTCGCTTCGAGAGCAAGTCGGTCGCGACATTCCTGAGAACCAAGACATGGAGAGTTCGTCATGAACAGAAAGCTCAGCGCTCTGCTCTCGTCAGCAATCGCCGTGGCGTGCGCTGTCGCTGCGTGGATCGGACTCAGCGCCATCGAGGTCGACGCAAACGAATCGTTGCAAGAGGTCACCACGGCGATTCAGTCAGTGGAACAAACACTCTCTGGGTCCACCACGACTGCAACAGCAACCGCGGACGCGCTCGATGCAGCTGCCGACGCGCTCGATGCAGCGGAAGCGACCACTGCATCAACAGCCACCGTGGCCTCGGACGTCTCTGACATCGCCGGGACGCTGCCCCCAGTGATCATCGCCGTGTCTGACGGTCTCGACCAGATCGACGACAGCATCGACGACATCAACGAGCTTCTCGCTTCGCTGCCATTCTCTGTCGGCACGATCGATGGCGTGAACTCTGGATTGATCGAGGTGGATCAATTGCTGCTCGACCTCGAAGCGGCCGAGACATCGCTCGACGATCTGGCCCTCGATGCCGGAGTCTTCGGGCCCGAAACCGCCACCTTGGCAACGGACCTTCGAGCTGTGGCCATCGAGCTCCGAGACTCGTCAGAGGATCTTGACCAGCTGTCGACTGACGTCGGTGAAGCCCGGATTGGTCTCGAGAACGAGGGAGGACAAACCATTGACCTGTTGCTCGCCCGGCTCTTGGTGCTCGGATTGTCCTCCGCCATCGTGATCGGACGGCTCCCCGACCTCGTGGGTGAACGAGTCGCCGAGCCCCAGCTCTGAGCCAGCTGCGCCGCCCCGCTGCCGGGCGGCGCCAGCACGAGACGCTCAGACTTCGCTGGTGACGAGATCGTTGAGGAGTGCCATTCGTCCAGCGAAAGAGACCCACGTTCGGTCGTCTGCAATCGCTGCATTGACCGTTCCGTCGAGTATCCGGCGGTGATCACGGCCGCTTCCGCCGTGGAGAGGGCTTCTTCCGCGAGCCGTGACGCTCGAGCACCTCTTCAGAGATCCGCTTGGCTTCCGGCAACTTCTTCACCGCTCGGATCGTGTCCTGCGCCTGCCGATACGCCGTGGTGTGATCAACGATCGGCGCCGGATAATCCACCCCGATCTCACAGTTGGACCATTGCTGCTCCATCGGCGACATCAACGACGGTTCTGCAATGTGCACGGGGTCGACGTTCGTCAGCTCTGGCACCCACTGTTTGACAAAGACGCCGGTCGGGTCGTGGTCGTGCACCTGCTTCGTCGGCGAGTAGACGCGAATGGCGTTGATACCCGTCACCCCCGCTTGCATCTGATGCTGCGGGTAGTGAATGCCAGGCTCGTAGTCGACCCAGAGCCTGGCGAAGAGCTCAGCGACCGGACGCCAGTCGAGCCAGAGGTGGTACGACGCGAACGAAACGAGCATCGCCCGCATCCGGAAGTTCAACCAACCCGTCGCCGTCGTCGCTCGCATGCAGGCGTCGATCATCGGGTAGCCGGTTCTCCCGGCCACGAATGCTGCGAAACGGTCCTCGTTGAACTCAGGCCGGATGGCTTCGAACATCGGATGCATCGCCTGGATTTCGAGACTCGGCTGGTCCTCCAGCTTCTGCGTGAAGTGATCTCTCCACCGCAAGCGGGTCTCGAACGCCCGCAGCGATTTGAGCCACGATCCTCGCTCAGACCACTCGCCGATCTCCGCTCGGCGGCTGCGACTCGCTTGGTAGCTCTCGCGGACCGACAGGGTGCCGTACGCGAGGTGGGGAGAAAGGCGCGACGAGTGGTCGAACGCTGTCACCGGACTCGACATCGCCTTCACGTAGGGCTCGCCACGGTGATCGAGAAAGCTCGACAGCACATCCAGTGCCGCTCGGCGACCGCCGGCCTGAGGCGAGGTGCACCTACCCGGGGCAAGGCCGAGCTCTGACGCTGCAGGTATCGGCT
This sequence comes from Devaleraea mollis, assembly GCA_032361265.1. Taxonomy (NCBI): domain Eukaryota; phylum Rhodophyta; class Florideophyceae; order Palmariales; family Palmariaceae; genus Devaleraea; species Devaleraea mollis. The sequence goes on along the minus strand of JAULCF010333323.1, from coordinate 3,726 downwards.
GTTGATCAATCGACGCCACCGTGGCGCTCGTGGGCGCTGGCACCACGGGTCGGTCCATGTAGGTCTGCCACTTCTTCGACCAACCGTCGCGATCATCGAGCCGCCGAACGACGCCGCGCCCCTTCATCTCGACGAACGCGACGCCGCTCTCGGCCGCCCACCGACCAACACCGATGTCACGTCGGTAACCGCCGAGATCGGTGGTCTCTTCATGAGCCCAGAGAGTTTCGATCTGTCTGTCCTCGTGAAGCGTGCGGAGAACAGCGGTGACCTCTCCCGTTCGGTACGTGAGTGGGATCCCTACCGCGGCGAGGTCGGTCTCGAGATCGCGCAAGCTCTCGACGATGAAGTCGAGATGACGGGCGTCAGCGGTCGGTGCAGCCCAGAGACTCGGCTCGAACACGTACAGGGCGACAACCGGACCTGCCGCAACTGCAGCCAGAAGCGGTTCGTGGTCGACTGTCCGCAGGTCTCGCTTGAACCAGACGACCTGGATCTTCGACTGTCGGTTCACCGCGTCGTCCTCATCTCGGACGTATACCCGATGGTCAGCGATTCGAACCTTCCGGAGTCACTTCGACGTGACAATGTGCTTCTGTCGATTCAGCCTCGCAAGAGCTTCAGAAGCGCCCTGTCAGCACGGGACACCCGTTGAGAACGCCGGGAGGACTTCCAGACGGCCATGAGGTCGGATCGATCCGTGGCGACGACCAGCGGGTGGACATAGGAAGACCTCGCGACTGCTCGGGTATTACCGAGCGCATCGGCGGCAGCGTCGATCGAGGCGAGGGTCGCTTCGCCAGCGACTCTCATCTCGAGCGCCGCTCTCGATCCTCCCCAGGTTCGAAAGTCCTTGGCGCTGAAAGCCGGTCCAGCGACCTCGGCAATCACGGCGTTCACATCTGACGCCGTCACTGGCCGCCGCACGCCTCCGCTGTCGACACCGATGAACAGCCGTTCGTCGTTTTCCGCAGCAAGAGAGCTGAGCACCTCACCGAGCTGTTCGTCCTCGATGACAACGTGTCGAGTCTTGTCGCCCTTGCCTTGATAGGTCAGCGACACGTAGCCATCGTCGTCGACATGATCTGTGTGCAGCGTGGTTGCCCCGAACCGGCCCTCGAGCGAGGACTGCTCGTTTCCCATTCGGAGAAGTCCAGCATCGATGGTGCCCAACACTGCTCCGATGGCGAGCCGCTCGCTTTGCAACGGTGCCTCGAGTGATTCAGCGATGTACGAGCGGAGGTCTGGGAGTGCCCTTCCGAAATAGCGCATTCGTTCGAACTTTCGAGCCTCACGGATGGCCCGATAGTCATCGTGGTACCGATACTGCTTCCGACCGGCATCGTCGACGCCGGTTGCCTGGAGATAGCCATCCGCCAACGGAGCAAGCCAAACATCATCCCAGGCAGGGGGGACCGCGAGGCGGACGAGTCGTTGGCGCTCCGTGCCACGAATCGTCTGACCGTCTTGATCGACGAAACTGAACCCGCGCCCCCGGCGTCGGCGTCCCCAGCCCGGCCGTTCTGGCGGGAGAAATCGAAGACCAGCAAGAGGCGCCACGAACTCGGGATCGCGCAGCGACAGCTCTTTGGGGACGCGGACAGTCACGACCAAGAATCAGTTCGTGCCGTCATTTCCGGTTCGTTGTCCCGTTCGCATAGGAATCGTCTGATTCCGAAGACGTGAGGAGCGACACGACTGCCTTGGCGAGATCAGTGGCACTGGCGGGGTTCTGACCGGTGGCAAGCCGGCCGTCGACGACGACGTTCGGTTCGAAATCGGCACCGGCGTGGTGCACGGCACCAGCTTCCTGCATTGCGTCCTCCAGGAGGAACGGCACGACCCCAGTCAGGTCATTGGCCGATTCTTCTGTGTTGGTGAATCCCGTCACCCTCTTTCCCGCCAGGAGCTTCGTTCCACCGGCGACTTCGATCGGCAAGAGCCCAGCAGGGCCGTGGCAAACCGCAGCCACCACACCGCCAGCCTGGTAGATCGTGCTCGCACCTTCGGCGATGACCTCGTCGTGTGGGAAGTCCCACATGGTTCCATGACCCCCGACGTAGAAGACCGCATCGAAGGCAGCCGGGTCGATGGCGTCGGGAGTCAGAGTCTCCGGACCGTTGTCACCAACTGCGGCCAGAAACTCGTTGTTGATCGGGTCATCCAGATCGACACCGTCCATCGGGGCGGTTCCCCCTCTGGGCGACACGTACGTGAGGTCGTAGCCCTCGCTCGTGAACACCTTCCACGGGTGAGCGGCTTCGGACAAGTACCAACCGGTCGTCTTGCCGGTCTCTCCCAGCTGCTCGTGGCTCGTCATCACCATCAAGATTGAAGTCATCGGCTGGGCTTACCCCGGCGATGGACGACGAAACAGGGTTCCCCCGCAGCATCGATCGACCACGAAGACCACCGTCTGTTTGACGGTTCAATCCTTGCTCTCGAATGGCTCGGCGGGCTGGCTGAGAATCCGGACCTCGACGTGGGTCTTGCGGACCTCGGGATACTGGCGTTCCAGGACCTCTCGAAGCCCCCGGGAGATGTCCTTTTCCATCGCATCGCTGTACGTCGAAGCGGCGTGCTCCTCACCGAGGACGGCTGCGTCGAGCACGCCAGCGGGATCGGACCCCGACAGAACGTCCTTGATGCTCATCCATGCACGGTGGACGGCTGCCTTCGCCGAACCGGATTCCTCGAGCTCGTCCCCATAGGTCGCAGCGAGGGTTTCCAGCTCGTTGTAGAAGCGAGTCCGTTGGGCAGCGAACCCACGAAATCTCGATTCGAGATCGGAGCGGCTCGAGTCCGCGAGCATGTTGGCTGCGGAGGTCAGCCCGTCGATGCTGTCTTTCAACAGCTCCATCAGATCCTCGGTCACGTTCTTGTCGACAGACACGGTCAGCTGCTTTCGTTCGGTTGCGTTGTCGTTGGCCTACCCACACCGCAGGGCTCCAAACCGTTCGGGCCGGTGAGCGCTCCAGATTCGGCAGCGCTGAGCAGGGGCAGCGAACACCGGGGAAGACGGCGATGAGAACGTCCGGGCCCAGGTTCGCCGCAGGTATGGCGCTGGTGGGGGCGTCAGTTGTTGAAGACGCTCTCCGCGCAGATCACCGAATCGGGCGGTGACGCCCCAGGCGGCTCCCGAAAATCGATGATGTACATCTCGTACGGTTTGGTCTCACCCGGCTTGACGAACACCGGCACGATTCGGCTTGCGATGAGCTCGGCGGTCTCGACGTCGAATGTGGCGACTTGGATCTTGAAGACTCTGTCGTCATCGCTGCTGTTGCGAATCGTCCCCGAAGCGAACGGCGCCAATTCATCGACCCGGCAGACGTCGAGCGTCACCAGGTAGTCATCGCGATCAGCGGCTCTCGACTTCGGGTCGACCGACGCGAACACGGCCACGCACCCGCCCAAGAAGAGAGCGAAGACCGCAGCGAGGCCCCAGCCGAACCAGCGACGCGACGGTCGTGCAGGTTCGGTGGCCACCTCGTCAGTCATGACCGGGACGATAGAGGGATCGCTCACACTGATCATGAGCCGATCGACCAAGCCCCACCGTTTGGCGAAGGCGGTGGGGCTGGCCGAGGCTCAGGCAGTCCTCCGACGCACACCGATCACCAGGACCGAGCCGAGAAGAAGCGAGAGCACGCCAACGAGGAGTGGGGTGCTCGCATCACCGCCCGTCGAGGGCAGCAGACCGGGGTCACCAATGCCGAAGTCGAC